>CAJFCP010000129.1:150498-203967 GCA_904066005.1 Synergus itoensis | reverse complement strand
TTAATTTTCCTACTTTATTAAGAATGGACAATAGCTATTTCGAAAAATATTATCTGTTTTTAAATAGAAGTTTAAATTTGAAAATGTTGATAAAACAGAACACAAAGATGGAGCCACAAAATCTTTGGCGAGAGTCATGTGTGCTTTCCAGGCATATATTTCTTTTATTTGTTTACTTTATATATAAACAGGATAAACAGTAATGAAACAATTGAATTAAGTGATTTTCCGGCATTGATTATAAAGAAAAGGTATGTCAAAGTTTTGAATATTCTAACAATGAATTTTCACCATTTTTATATTGGGTTACCAGACGGACCAGATGGGTCGGGCGAAAAACCAGGACACTCAAATTTTTTCATGACAGCCCTAAAAAAAGGCAAAGATGTTATAAAAAGGTCACGAAGTACAAATTCTTTTAGTAATCATTAACACTTATATGTTACAACTAATTATAATCAACAAGTATAGATAATACTTAATTATTGTACGAAAACAAAATATTTGGTGCGTAAAACATTGGTTTCATAAAAACCAGGACATTTTGCGTGTTTCAAAGAAAATAATGGGACTCCAGGACAGATTAGGGAAAAATAGGACATGTGTGTGTGTGTCTCGGAAAATGGGACTTCTGGTAACCCTAATTTTTGTTAATGAAGTATTTCTTACTCTATTTTACTGTATATCTTTTAGGAATGATGCTGGAAAACGCTTCTAACCTCTCCAAGCGATTCTTACGTGCTTGCCAAAAGGGAGATTTATGCGAAATGCAGAAACTTGCTTCAGAAAATAATCTTAAAGACTGGTCAATAATTCGGCATACTTCTTCTGGTGATAGTCCTCTGCATATTGCAGCTCGCGAAGGAAATTTGGAAATAGTAAAATCCTTATGTTCAGAGTGGAAGGATAAAAAATGTCCAATCGATGTCGTTAATTTAGAAATGAAAACACCCTTACATGAAGCGTCACAATTTTGTAGAACTGCTGTAATGGAATATCTCATTAAAAAAGGTTTCATTATTCGGCCTATTGAATTATTTTCAAAATTTAGTTTTTTATACAGGTTCTCATTGTAGGTGCGAGTGTGAATTCTTTAAAACGTGCAGACTGGACACCTTTGATGTTAGTATGCACGAAAACAGGACCTGAAGCTAATTCCTGTGTTCAAACTTTATTAAATGCAAATGCAAAGATTTCTATAAGGAATAAAGATGGCTGGACAGCTTTTCACATAGCTTGTCGTTCCGGTGATCTTAAAATTGTTAATCTTTTGCTAAAATACTCACCGGAATGCATTGAGGCTAAAAGTAAAAATGGACGACATGCTTTACACATTGCAGGTACTTTATTCAAAATCAATGCTCAAAATAACTGATGATCAGTCAAAAAATTCATAATGAATATTCAAATGTGTTTTAGCATTTCATGGATGCAAAGATGTAATCGATTTGCTTGTATCTAAAAATTTAAAACTGCTGGATTCTCGAGATTCGTCCGGCTCTACTTCTTTGCATGAATCAGTAAAAAGTAAAAACTTTGAGATTACAAGAAGTCTTATCGAATTTGGAGCCAACATTACTGCCATTGATGATGCAGGACAAAATATTCTTCATATTGCTGCTTCAGTGGGAAACCTTGAGACAGTTGAATATATTTTAAAAAGTAACTTAATCGACGTTAAATCAGAAGCTCAATTTCACATTACGCCGCTAATTGCAGCAGAAAGAAATTCTCAACATGAAGTTGTAAAACTATTGTTAACATATGCGAAGTAACGTTAAATATTAATGAATTATTTGATTCATAATGTCATGGAATGAATTCAGGAAGATGAGTATCAACAAGAACTTTGAATCAGAGATTGGTACACATATATTTATTCTGTTTTTGTATCGACAGTCTTTAGAGAAGCATATAAAATGAATAAACAAGATTATTACAAGTCTGAAATTTTTACAAGTCTTGCATTTATTCTTTCCAGTGCGCAAGTAGGTAAAAAAGTAACCCAACAAATCCAGAGCTCCGTTTACATAAACTCAAACCTTTTGAAAAGAGGTAAACAAAATATGTATAAAAGATATTTCTAAGAAATATGAAATAGGAAGGACAAATAAAAATTAAAAAGATAGGTTTGAATTTAAAAAATGTAGTTTGAAGCTCTCGCTTTGTTGATTTACGCGAGGCAGCGAGGGATGAAAGTAACTAAGAAACGTCGAACGAAAATATACAACCGAGTACAATAACCACATATTTGTTTTTTTTTTTTTGCGCGAGCGGAAATGGAATATTAGCTTATAAAAGAGCTAATGATAAAACATGCATTGTATATTTGTCTGTCTGAATTCAATGCGGCGTATTTCGATTTTTAAACAACGCTAGACTCCGTAGCACGGAGTAATGCATTGGAGACAAATTTCTTTCATCGTCGCTCCTACTCTAGTGGAATCTTTATAAATATCCAATGATTATTTGGGACTTTTAGTATTTTACCTCATTGCTTAGTTTATTTACATACCTATATATTACGTTCGGTCTTAAATTATCTTTACGCGTCTCCCCTCGCGATAATTGTTTGTCTCAACTACTTATTAGTAAGTTTCCTTACCTACAATATCTCACACTAACCGTTACGTGAACTTTCACCATTCATACTTACATTACAAGTATTCAACATGTACAAAGCTTTATTTACAATATTTACAGAGCTCGAAGAAACTTCGACAATAACGCGGTACATTAAATTAGTTTGCAACTTAAACACGTCATGTTGGTTCCCTATACACAAAAAAAAGTCACAATTTTCCAACTTTTGTCAAAATCGGATGTGTCGGATGAAAAATATACAATGGAATGCTAAAAATGAACTATTTGTCTTCAACTCTCGTTTCGTTGCAATATAAAATGCAAATGTAGATTAGTTGCGCTTCTAGTACTGATATTTAAAAAAACTGTGGTAGGAACTTTTTAAAAAATTATCTAGTCATTCGATAAAATGAAATCTAAAAACTTGCTTTTGAAGGATGTTAAACGTTAATTTAATCTGATTTATATGATACAAGTTGTTTTCCATACTGCTGTGGTGCTTATATTTCAGTGCAAAAACACTTGGGAACACTTAACATTTAACACAGTTGTACGCCTAATGCAGATATTATTATCATATATCAGAGCAAAGTTCACGATAAAACGGTTGATTTGGAAATAAATAAAGCATCGAAAACGCTCCTCGAGAATATTAGAAACTACAGTCGCACATATTCCGATAATTTTTTCCTAGATAATTCAGTCTACCTCTTAACCATTCAAATCTATTTCAATTAAATTTCGTTTGGCTCGGTTTGATTTTTCTAACAATTTAATAATAATCACTCTATTTATGACACATGAAATTTCGAATTAAAAAAATGTAAAAAAGCAAATGCATGTCTTTTGTTTTCAGATGTTCTCGAGCGATTCAACGATGCGCACGTGACTCCTTATCGATCACAATATACGACGTTTCTATAGTCGGTCAAGTAATTTATACATTAAAAACGTTTATGAGTGCTAAAAAAATAAATAGCGCGCGGGTTTTCTTAGTTACAGATTATATTAGACGCGATTATGATAGATAAATTTTTTTAAAAATAGTAAAAAACAGTGACTATGTTTTGCCTTTTCCTCTTCGCTTGGAAAATTGCTTACTCCTATATCTTCCTTACATACTTGCTTCATTAATACACAGTTTACATACATATACGTACATATATATTTATTTATAAAAATAACATTCTGGGACCAAAACATAACATTCCAAAGAAAATATACAGAGAAAGGGCCAAAGGGAAGCAAACTCAACAATCAATAAAAGAATCATAATTGATAATCAGGCTTTACCATAAACAGATAATCAATGCCATAAGTTTTTGATCTTTTCCATTTATTGTGGAGAAAAGGAGGCATGTATGAAACCAAATTTTAGCGTCAATAAGTTAAAATAATTTACAAATTTCTTAATTTTCACAAGAGGATTCAGCCAAGCTTTTTAATTTTTTATGCCTTAAAATCAATGATGTTCTACAAATTCTTTTATTGATCGTCGCGTTAGCTGTATGATTGAAAACCAGATTAGAACTCAATCTCCGTCGCTTTAATAAAAATGCAAAACTTTTCATTTGGTTCTCTGTACTCGATCATTAAAAAAACAAAATCAAGTTTTCGTAAATAGCTCATGAGAGTGGGTGATTTCAATATCTTTAATTCCAATTTACACAACAATAAAGCTATAATAAATAACAGCGACAAGAAGAAGAAGAAAAAGAAGAGGAGGAAGAGAATAATTCAGTACTAGAGAAATAAAATATACTAAAAAATTGCCCACTCGAGTTTTGAAAAATCAATAGTCGAGTACCGACAAGTGAAAAGTATTGCACTTTGGATCAAAGTACAGCACCTTGACTCAGCTCTTTAAAACGTTGAGGATTAATCGTAAACTTAGTAGACCCGATGACAGTCCTTGAGCTACAGAATATCGACGGGACACTTTAGTGTTACAGTTAAAACGATTGTACGGCGCACTGCGATGAAAATTCATTCATCCCCTTCTCCGAAAAATCCGCATCGGACAGAAGCAAAGACGACGATTTTCGTGCAGCTGCAATCCTATAAGTTAATGATATTCCACGACAGAATCCGTGATTTGAATACATACGCGATCAATTCCTAACGCACACGTTTCAATCAGTTCTTCGGTAAGATACATGTGCATGTACCTACTCAAGAAGGAGGTCCGCTAGTTATGATACAGGACTTGATACTTAATCACAGATACACTCATTCGCTCGAACCATGCATATCGACTTTGCAACCACTGCTCTGAGTTACATTTCGCACTCTTATCACACGCAAAATGCCTTCGTCCAGGCGGCATCTCGCTTGCGGTCACCCTTATTGAAAATACCACACCGAATTTCAATATTTTCAACTTTCACTATTCTAAAAAAATCGAAGGAGGAGGTCCAAAAATTGAAAATTTCTATTCTCTCTGAGAATTATAAGTCTTTAATAATAATTCTAAAATTTCATAGAGAGCAAAGTCGATCTTTGTAACACATATTAAGGCTGTAACTGTAGAAATGTAATTTTAGAAAGAGCTTCGGAAAAGCATTTTTTTTTTTATTTACAAACATTCTCTCTCAGCAAAAGTCAAAGATGATTCAAATCTCAGTGGATGTTTTCTACAAGGCTGGACGACAGCACGTCAGTCGGCGTAATATCTTATTTCGACCCGCGAAAATATAAACGCCTATCTCCCTCCTATGGTCGCAATATGGCTAAGAGTCTCGGCGAATTGTCTAGGTTTCGCATTAAGATTTGAGCTACACTCGCATCAGTCTAAGATCTCACTTGACAAGTTGACATTCCCTGGTAAAAATTCCAAAAGTATACCAGAAGTTTAAGTCCCTACTTTCGCATCAAGCTTGACTATTTCGAATTTCTTTACAAAAGCCTTCTGGTTCATCAAAGCCTTCAAGAATTATTTCCAGGGTTTGTGTTTAAGACTTTCCAAGTCGAAGCAAAACCAGCGATCACATTGCAGCTCTGCACCGAGGGGTCTTTGCTCGAGATTCTCCCCGAAGCGACTCGCTGGAAGGATCTCGAATTTGTGAACTCACGAGAGAATAGAAACTTCTTCATAAGAGAATCTAATGTAGACTTTCCTAACATTCGCTGTAGGATGGCGGCGGGATTCCTCGTCCGGTGTACATGTCAGTTTGAGGTTGAAGGTGACAAACAACAGTATGGCCATCCAGAACTGCAACAGTCCTCGTGTGATCTTGAGGAGAAATGCCATAGGTGCCACGAAGTCGAGGTAGTTCACCCAACTCGTACCTGGGTTGTTGTAGTCTAAGTTTTTCCCAGCAGGCATTTAGAGTCCTTTCTTGATCCGAAGGATCGTAGTGAGCAATACTGCGTTCCCCAGTTTGTCCGTAATGATTTAAATTCCGGTCATTCGCTGGAGAATATGGGATCAATGGTCTATGATCCCCATAGCTTCGAGAAGATTGTCTACTCATGTCGCTTTGTCGTCTGCCATCTTCATCAGACATGTCAGAGACTTGGATTTCGCCTCCACGCTCAATTTCCTCGTAGACTGGATCATCCTCTCCCACGAGTCCCCTCGTCAAGTGCAAATGCTGACCATGATGATGTCCATGCATCTGATGGTGGCTAGCACGTCCGTCTCGGATTTCCGTGTAGGTGTGGTTGTAAGGAGAGGCTGCTCTCCGTCCGGTTGTTCTGGTGCCAATTTCATCGCCACCTGCTCGCCGTTCCCGCGTTCTTCCCGAGTAGCCCTGCAAGGTCATCGAGCCATGAGTCCGGGGCGACTCTTCTTGTTCCGACCCTCCGTGTCCAGAGTCACGAGAGTAGGATTTAAAAGAAATGTTCTGTTGAGGAAGAAAATAATTGGTGAGAAATCTAGATTTGGTTTGGATTACGTAAGAAAGAGACAAGTAGGATGACCCTGAATTTTTTTTTCATTTCATAGTGTCACAACTCAATCAATAAAACTAAGGATCAATTCTTTTTATCAAATCATGAAGTGATAAAGTTTAAAGTAAGTGATAAGTTCACTAATTAAAATCACTGAGGGGAGATATAAAAGTAGAAATTGAACGAAAAAATATTAGGGTCAATCTACTGTTCAACTTTCCTTTTCAAACTCGCCAAAACTTGTTATGATTGTATTTTTATTTATAACAAAAAAAATTTTTAGAGCCTTAAGGATAATTAAAGGCTATTAGCTATTTGGAAGTAAAAGATCTGGATCATATTTCCTAACTAAAAGTAATAAAACACAAAGGAAAAATAAAAAATTGCAAGAGATAAAGTGTGCTGCTAGAACCACTTTAGGAATCAAACTATTTTCACACAATCATGACATTTGTTTGCTGGGTTTCGTTCAGAATTTAAAGTAATCAAATCTACTAGAAGGCTCAGTGTCAAAGCAAGTGGAAAGATTTACAAAGATATATTAGCTTATTCTACCTCCTTTATTTAAAATTTAGAAAGTCATTTTCAATCTTCCTTCCTCATCAAATCCAGGAGATTTTTCTAAACCCTTGATAGTTTTTTGGATCATTAGCGGATCCAATTATCTCCTCAATTCGTGAAGACGTTAAAAAAACGAAAAGAGGTAGAATAAACTGAAATCTTTTCAGGTATGGAGTATCATGCAAAAGAAGAACAGACGAAAGGAGATGATTAGGCTCCTTTAGGCTATCAGGCACTTCTTTTTTGTGCGACTCGTGAGTTAGGCATTGTGATAAATACGGACCTCGGAGACCTTTGGTGCGCGAAAAAGTAGAGTTAGTATTAGTAGTAGCGTGGCCCAATAGCCATGAGTTAGTTACCTTCCACATGAGGTTTTTGTTAAGGGGTCCCCAGGTGGCAGTGGCAGATTTGGGGATATTAGGAGCTGAAGGAAAGAAGGCGTGACGGGCGTGGGGCAGCGTGGCCACGATATGATTCTCTGACGTGGAAGTTTCATGTGGCACAGCAACTGCTGCTTGCCTATCGGTAGTTGGCCAATCTCGTCCGGACACCAAGTACTGTAAACCAATGGTTAGCCATTCTCCTTAATTTCGTAATATTTCGCCATTGTACCTCGGACCCAATCTCCGAATTTATCTCAATTAAAAAACATCTAAAACTAATCACTTTACAATATCGAGTACTCAAAAAAGAAAGGAAAAAAAAAAGAGAGAGCATCTTTAAGAGTTTACTGACAAAAAGCAGTTCCTCGTAATTCCACTAGAGCTCAGTTTGAATAATTCTAGGGAATTCTTGAAATCTCTTTAGAGATTTCTGAAATATTAATACTATCATGGTTTGAGATCATGAGATGACATGGTGATGAAAAGTAATTTAGTAATAGGTCGCTATTTAGTCGTTTGAAGGGAATTTGTGTCATAGGGTATCACGTGTTAACTCACCTCTAAACAAATGATGATTCTATTCTAGTAAACATGTTGTTCGTGATAAGCGAAGTGAATTCCGCTTAGGCTTTGAAACAAATCTATAGCAATCTATAGAGATATGCGACGTCTGCACGCACGTACATTCTCTACGTGTCCAAAATTATTTTACGCGTTTCGCGTGACCTATAGAGGTCGGTCACGCGAGATTTTCTCGCGTGATAACCGATAGCAACATTCAATCGGATCTGAGATTCAGGTAGGAAATTTGTAGCGCGGGTAATGTACCAGAACATTCCAACAGATTGTTGCTTCAAAGGAGCCGAAGATCCGATTTAGTGAAGCAAAAAAAAAGATTAGACAAGACACGATAGGTTGGTGTAAGTTGCGCAAAACATGTTGGGGTAAAGTAAGATTGGGCAAAGTACAACAGTGATTTAAGCGAGAATGGAATTCAAAGAGTTTCGGGATTTCTAGCATTCGATTTGTCTCAGAAGTTAACCCGGAATGGCTTTTTCAGGTACCTGGTGTTGTGAAACTCGTTGAGAGGTTTTTGGGTGACTGTATCGTTGGATGAGGCGTTGGGATATGTTGGAGCAAACAGTGCCAAAAAGTTTTCAGTGCAGTAAAAGTTCCGATATAGTTTGTAATCGATTTCACTGTTAGCAGTGCTGTAGCAAACTTCTTTGGCTTCGTATCAAGTTCGACTTCTCGAGAACATTTAATAAATTTTTTAAATTTCTTTAAAAAGGAACCTTTCTCCATTGGAAATTTGTTAACAAGTTAATGGCGTGCGTGCATGGGTGAGTATGCGTTAAATTCTATGTATTTTACAGTGCATCCCAAAAAAAGATGACATCTCTAAATCAATCCCTAAAAGCTTACCCAAGTTGTTTCTAATGCATGATTGTGAGATGTCACCTTTGCTTAAGAGGTATGATAGTTAAAGAGAGAAAAAGGCAACTCAAAACTTCTTTATATTTAAAAGGTAGATTGACAATTTATTCATTAGAAGCTTATAAATTGCCTTTTTCTCCCTCAATTGTATTGTACATTACGAATCTTTCAAGCACGGACCAGTTCCTCACTGGTTTTTCTCCGTTAGGAACAAATGCGGATCTGAAACGAACGATAAACTGTTCGAGAACATAAGTTTTGTTAAGTGTTTTGTACAGTGCGAACAAAGTAACCGGCAACCGCGTACACCAAACCCCGCCGCAAAAGAAGCAGAACGAAAATCACCACTGGTTAGTAGGAGGTCTTGTTGAATTTGTAAACTATCTTGTACTCTTGTGTGTCTAGCGTGTGATTTAGCTCGAAAGTGCATCTACCAGAGTAGGCTTTTTAAATTTACGAGATAAACGTCATGCGGGTGAAATCGCGCAGCCGTGACAGTCCTGCTGGATAATGCTGAATTAACCACCGTTAACTTTTCATTCTATTATATACAATTGGTTATATTAAACTGCATTACTCGTGCAACTTCTCCATTGTAAAGTTTTCTGAAAATCTATGTACACTTGAGAAATTTGGTTAAAGGAACCAAAGAACATGTTTAATTAAATTTATGACATTTGAATAATCGAGGAATCCTCGCTTTTGAATAGCCTGCAACAAACTTGGGGATCATACATTAAAAATAAAAAGAAAAATATATAGTTGAATAGTGGAATGCAGGTAAAAATCGAGAGTTGAAGTTGATCAACCGTGGAAGTTGATGTAAAGGAGTAGCACACGTTTCTGAACAAGCTAATCAATAATCAACAGTGGAAAATAAGGAAATCGAGAAAAGTCACGGCCCGGAAATGAAAGTTAATCGATGGCTAGAGACAGAGAGAAGCAAGAGACCTCGAGCGGGTTTTTTCTGGTTTGGTGTATAAGCGGTCTTTGGATACCTTGTTGAGCGGGATGCCTATTGTGGTTGCTAGGCGCCATCATATGCAACTGGTGTGGCCCCACTGGCGACCTCAGCGACAAATTGTTCAAGTTCACGTTTATCGAAAGATTCGTATTGTTACAGGCTGCTGTCAGGTTGCTGTGATTGTTCGGTGAGGTACCCACATTGGAAGCTGCGTGCGGCGACAGTCCGGAACTATCCGTCGTCGGTGCCGAGGGATTGGAGGACGTATTGTGAGAACCAAAGTCCTTTCCACCATTGGCTCCTGCACCAACTCCACTGGTGCCCGAAGAACCTGAGTTTCCGGTCACCGTCTTTGAACACCTCAAGCACTTTGGTAGCCAGGAATGCCTTCGGATGAACTTTCGATATTCTTTTTTCACCTGGAATGATCAGTCCATGTTCCAAAGTGTTAGCTAGATTCAAAATACGCTTCGCGAAGATGAAGTTCGACTTACCTTTTCATTTTGTACACAGTGGAATACGAAGATAAATAATCCTTGAAGACTATTTAGTATAGTGAAGATATACGCCATCACTATGGTGTTTTGATTAAGATAAAGGAGTCCGAATGTCCAGGTGAGTCCTAAGAGAAACACCAAAACGACTGCTCCGCGTAACCAGGCCCTGTTAAATAATCAAAATCTATAGTTTCTATTCGAGATATTTAAAGAATGTGTTATATTTCACGAAAATAGTACACGTAACTTCCGTGGTTAGCTTTCTAGTAATATTTGTGTACAGAAAGTAAACTCCATCACCAAAATAGTGTTCTGTTTACTAATAATGTTTCGTGTACCATTGTTGTAAAATACTTCTAATGTAAGTCGATGTAGGAAACTTATAATGAGGGGTTAATTGAGTTTTTTTACATTACTACATTGACAACAATCAACAATAATTTGGGTACAACATCCCAAATTAAAAAAAAATCAAAGCATGCAATAAGTTGCGTGTAAACTCAATGAAACTCAAAAGTAGAAATATAAAATTATTTCATTAAGTTTACCAATTTACAAGAGCGAAAAGCTATTCTACAACTACGTGGAAGAATTAAAGATTAATAAAAAAAAGTAGCTTCTATAATAATGAATAAATTATTATGAAGTGGGATGAAAGATAATAAAAATTGTAAATATCTTACAAGTGCGCTTGCAATTTGTTGGGAAGAGCATTTTCCTCCTTTCCACTACCAACCAACCACGCCATGCAGAAGAATGTAGATGTGTAGACAGAAGTGGGTAGAAGTTTTTAATAAAAAAATGAAACAATACAACAGTTAGGTTGTTGTTCCGACACCATTAATAAATCTATTGATTAAAATCTGTTTCGCGATTCGAACTATAATCTACACTTGTTTTTGTATTTAAAAATTATCAAAAAATCATCAACTGAGATGATAATTCGAATCGAGATAGCAACAGTTTTAGATCTACGAAATACCAACACCCAAGAAGTTTAAGTAAGTAAAGAACCGTATCTCCCAAAATTGTATTATAAAAATTATATCTATAATAAATTATATTTTTCTGTACAATTTTGTGCGAAATATTATGAGAATGATTTGCAAAGGTATAGTGATTATCAACAATGCGTGTATATCTACAAAAAATTGCATTACAATGATATATGTTGAACGCAGTATGCGATCATTCCAACGAAAACGTTTTTAAACGAAATAAAAAATCAACAGTCACAAAAAGTGCGTAAAAAAATTCTTTCTGAAAGACTTTGGAAGCGAGTCAAGCTTAACGTAAATTGAAAGCAGAAAACACACTTCCGATTCTACTCGTTCAGAGTTTCAGTCCTCGTACGTGGTGTAATTTGCCGACTCGAATGTTATGTACAAACTGCTGCGTTTGTGAAAAATATGTCGGACATGAATTTCTGCTTACCTTGCACTGGCGAGTCGAGAATGTTCTTTGCTCTTCATGGAAACGGTGGTGTTTGCGTGCCGACACATCATGTAGATCGCCATCGAGAGAAATACTAAATTTGCCTATTGAGTAACAAATAGCTTTGTTAAAGATTATCATGAGAATAGAATTCAAAATATAATATTTCCAGTAGAAAAAGGGGAGAATACTTTATGATTAATGAGCGAAAGGAGAGTATAGCTTACAATTCAATTTTTTATAATACTTGAATATTGTATGTGTTATAAAGTCCTAGTTTTTATTACCAGAATGACAAGTATCACAGGTCCCACGAAACTGAAGATGAAGTAGTTGTCTGTCCTGAGCCAACAGTGATGATGGGTTCCGTAGCTAAGAGGATCGATTATGCAAGAGATAGAGACTATAAGCAATGGCAAGCCGTAAGCTACGAGATAATACCATCGAAGCCTCGATTTTTCTGCCTCAAAAACTTCGATCAGCATTACGTAAAGTTGAAAGCCTGGAAATAAATGATAGATATAAATTTATTTTAAATTTGGAAAGTTTAAGTTGAATAAAAATTAATATTGTGTTATTTTAAATACCTTCTAGGAACATCCAGGCGAAAGCGCAAAGGAAGAAGAAGTGCAGAAGTCCTGCAACAATACCGCAGAGGACTCTCTGCTCTGTTTGTCCAATTCCACATACGAAAAGGACCTCGGCAATGAGTAAACAGACGCAGAGATTCTTGTGAATGGTTGTTCTATCAGACTGAAAATTAAGAAAGGTTTAACACATTTAAATATTATAATATTACTGTAATGGGTATGTTTAAATAGAATAATTGAACTTATGTAGTTACCTTCAGACCACGAAAGAGCTGAAATGTAAGAATAGCGAGGAAGAGGCACACCACAGAGATGGTGCAACCAATGTATGTCATGATCTGAAGAGCTCGATCTTGTCCGTCTGTCAGTGGAACAGCATGCACATCCATGAGGATCGCAAAGTTTGTGAGATGACGACATGTACAGACAGTATGTGTCTTGTTTGTATCAAGAACAACACATCCCTCATTCGACCAGGCACTATAAACAAACAACGTCATCAGAATTAATCATCAACTAAATAGAGCTTATATCAAATTAAAGGAAAAGGCAATTACTTGAAGATATAATCCCAGAAGACACATGTGGGATTCGTCATATTATCAAAAACCTTCAAGTGTTTGAAGTAAATCTTGACCGACTCGGAAAGCTCAATATGTCTCCCTTTTCCAAGTGAAGCTGATATGACTTTACTGTTCAGAATTCTCGTTCTATTTTCCTTTGGTTGTGCTAGCACGTCATCACTCATGACGACTGTGGGTACTTTCTCCACAGTCTGTAAAATTTCTTCTAGTCCTTGGAAAGCCATGAAAACGAGTCGTACAATTCCTCCGTCGCTGTTCTCCAGAAGCGCTCGCCTTGGTATTTCGATCGAAGCGAACTCGTTCAAAATCGATTTTAGGTGATTTAGTTTAGAGGGAAAGACTTCTACGTTGTTATTGATATTACGCGTTTCCAGAACACGAACCTCCATTACTAAAAACAAGAACCAAAGTATAAATAATAATAAAAGGTGTACATAAATTACAGATTTAATAATGCGGAAAGATGAAAAGAACTTACGTATATTTTTGCCCATCTGAATGATTTTCTTTTCGTGGGTGAGAGTTTCAGCCAAGAGAAAGGCATTTTCTTCCAACCCGATGAACAACGAAGTGGCAACGACCATCTGATCATTTTCGCTAAGATCCTTCCAAGATTCCAATTGTGCCTCATCTAGAAGATTGCTACCAGTTCTGATAACACCCTGGAGCAATTCTGTGACGGTGGCTTCTCTCTGATTTGCATCCTGATACGTTCTGATGTTCTGGGCCATCTTTTTGGCCATATTTTTGATGACCTTGGTTGTGATTTTCATGTCACCACCATAAAGCATCTTACTATTGTTTGTCACCTGAGAGAGCTCACGGCTAATTCCAAGAATAATGTCTCCGTCTGCAACTCGATTTTCCAAGGATGTTAACCACACGGAACGGCATTCACTTAGGTCAGGAGTGTCTCGATCCCAGGTAGCAGAATCTCCTCTTGCAACGCAATTCCAGCGTGCATACCCATTCGCACCCTCCGGACAATTTTGCACCGCCATTTCACCAGCGCGCGTCGTGGTCCAATTCAAATTTCTGGCTGGTTTGGACATACATAATTGTCTACCAGAATCATACCACTGGCCATTCGAACTGGATTCTGGATACTGTGTACTGGGTGCTAAAATTAAACGTTGAACTCATATATTAATTGCATTTCTAGTAAAATGGTTGAGGCAGTCAATTAAGGACAGAAAATTAATCGAATTGAGTTACTGATTCCAAATATTGGAAAGTTATACGTGACTACCACCTTTTTTTATATTTTTGGCTTATAACAACCTTTTCTTAAAACAGCCCCCTGTTATCTAGGTTCCGAAATAGGATTATTTAAATGAAATACCCAGATAATACTCTGCCCAAGTTTTAAAAATAGTAAATATTTATAGAACCGAGAAGCCCTCATCATATATGAAGTATTCTTTCCCAGAGCAAGTAATATGGTAGAAAATATTTCTCATGCATCTGGATAAAGAAAGTCGGGCTTCTGAAAACTGCATCGATTCCTTTGAGTATACCACGTGTAACTTTCTAAGACTTGTATGAAAGCTTTGAGAAGAGACTGTATTCCACTAATACCAGGATTATACTATTCAGCCACAATCGTATGAATTTTTTCTGAAAATACGTGTAGGTCACGTATGCTACGTGAACTCCATAGAAAGTAATTGTAATTAGATCCCACACTCGACTTCAGAAAAATGCAACTGTATTTCAGAATTTATCATTTTTATAAGAGGCATGTTGCATATAAATGGACAATTTAAAATTAGAAATAAGCTTAATTGCTTTTTGTATTACTTTCCTTGTAACCTTTTCCAAGTTTCAATGAGCTTTTTTGCATTTGGAGTTAAAAATATAGTTAACTTTTTTTCATAATTGTACTTTTAGTAACATAACAATTTATTTTAATCTAGAGCTTAAGGATAGTTCGGGAACATATCAGAAGAAACATTTGGGGTGAGCGTGAAGTAGGTACCTACTTTATATGGATAAAATCAGAATTGAATTAAAGATAATTATGATTTACTACGAAGGATAAAGAAAGAGAAATTTACCGGTGGTTCTATGACTAGTTCTCATCGATACGAACATCGACGTTGTCGTTGCTTGTGTTGTTTCTGGTTCGGCAGGCACTCCCACAGAACCATGTCCACTTACTGGAGGAATGACATCCTGATTTTCGTCGACATTTTCAACTTCACTACCGAGCTTCGTCGACGTAGGACTGGAATTAAAACATCAAATGTTAATAAACACAAAATATCCGACTTAATATTATTTGAAAGCTTCTAGTATTTCATACTTTAATGTCTTAAAGTGGAGCAAACTGGGTCACTTTTACATGAACGTATATCTGATATATTATTTAAAAATATTTGAATTTAAATTCGACATTTACCTACTTCATTTTAAAAGTGTACATACTGTGAAATGTATATTCTTAGAACTCTAAAATACGGAGCGTTTAGTATAAAATGGAATATAAATTTAAAGCAAGCAATTCAACTAGCTTTCAATTTTAAAGAGTATTCTATTACAAAAAAATTCGTCAAATTTTTTTCGAATATTTAAGAATATTATGTCCATCAAAACTGCTAGTGATTAATTCCTTGTATCAAAACACAATTTTAGACTCTTGCATCTAAGAAAGAAAAAAATAGTTAGCTCCTGATAAAAGAAAAATTGTTAGGCACGTTTTAGACTTTTGACGTTAACGATCTCTTAAGAGGTAATGGAATTGAAAGTTTATAAAAAGTTTGGTGGTAGCTGACCTCGGTAGAGTCGTTATCGAAGGGGTAGTAGATGCTACTGATGGTTGGGGAGGTTGCTGAGCAGCTGTTGTAGTAATCCTCGAGGGTGGTCTGACTGTCGGCTTAACTGTACTCCAAACACTGGGCTGGGACGTTATCAGCCAGGGAGGACTAGGACGTGACGTCGTCGTCGTTGTGGATGCTGTGAACATTACGTAAATCAGTTTAAAAACTCCAACTTGCTTAATCTGGATCCTCAACACAAAACTACTGTTAGCATGAAAATTTAATCTTTTCATAATCCAGAATTTCAATTTATGCAATCATCTTTCAAAAACTCGCATCAACTTTTAAAAAAGCTAAAAGTAATTTTCTGCTTCAGACATAAAAGATAAAATACAGTTTCTGAGCAATTTCATCTTGAGAGAATCCAGTAATTACCACAAGAGAAAATTTCGTTTCGCCAACTTTATATTCACAATAATAAATACTTTTCGCTAAAACTAGGTCTTTTGCCTCAGTCTGCACGAAACAGAGACAAATGGCCCAGTTTTAGCTAAAAATATTATGGTAAAGTATCACATCCCCTTAAGGGCGTTGGACCCAAGTGTTAAGCTCAAAATTCAATTCTCCATTTTACTCAACGAAAATTATAGATAAATATTTTTTCGCTCTGTAGCACTAATCTTTTTTCAAATATAAGACTGCGTACAGAGCAAAAAAATATTTAATTTCCATGCTTTTTGCATAAAACGAAGAATTAAAAATCTGTCTTCAAAATTTAATATTTTTATTTTACTTAAAAAATATTTGAATTAGATATTTTTTCGCTCTATACGTATAATTCTAATTAAAAATTTATTAATTCTACAGAGGGAGAGAATTCCAATTTTAATATTTGTTAAGTAAAATGAAGAAATCTAATTTTTAGATTAGAACTGGCTCTAACACCCTTAAAATAAAATGTAATATTAAATTTGAGAATATTTTCTGGATGACGATGGAAAATGAATTGTAGACAAATTTTTTAAAACTATCCTGCTAAAAAGATTCCAATGTTCCAATATTTTTCAATATTTATTGAAGAATTTCGATGCTGTTTTGGTCTGGAGACGATCGGGTGATTTTAGCAGAATGGTTTATGAAAACTGCAGATGGTAGATGTAATATTCGAAATGGGGCAACCCCCTAAGGCCAGCACGATAGCGAAATGAAACGTTTTCCAAATAACTTGAATGTCTTATGAAGATTAGTTTGGTAAGTAGTATCGTGACTATCAGACTAAGGGAGAAATGATCTTTAACCCAAGATGACGGCAGTCAGCAGTTAATTCTGAATGGAATGGTCAGCGTATTTCGCGAGACTATCTCTATAAGGGTCATCTTTATTGGCCGAAGGGGGTTGGCGATAAGGTAAAATACCGGACGTTGCGATGTCCGTTACGATAGTCGCTTGTTGAACTTTTTACTTTTTCTCTTACCCGCACATCGGACAATCAACGAAACTCGATTCTTGTCCTAGTCGCAAATTCTACTGTGATTTTCTAAATAGCCGATTCTTTTGCTTGTTCTTTCCGTTTATTCTTGAGATTTCGGAACCGATGGAGCAAAGTGGAGCAATCCAGAAAAATTATTACCATGAATTCCGAAAGAACTTGTGAGATTCTATAGTTTATACTTTATTTCTGTCGTAATAGTTTTTGGAAGGCATTTGAGTTTAGGGAAACAGTTTTCTTTGTCCATACAATCTAAAGTCGTAAGCATACATGAACGTGCAATTGAGATTATATACGATTATTATTTTTTCGATAATTGTTTACTGATTTACATTACTACAGCCTTTTGAAAATTAATTGAATATAAACAGAAATGGTATTAATGAAGAAAATAAACTAGGCTGACTGGAGTTGATTTTTCCACTTGAAAAACCAATACATCTAGGCAATGGCGCAATTACTAGATCATTATCGTTCTCGCAGTGAAATTCTTATCGCGACGGGCACAACCTTGTTCAAAAGTACTCCAAGCTCCATATTCAGACTCGAACGAAAGCCCTAGAGACTGTTCAATGTTTAAAAATTGAATCCTTATAAGTACCTATATTTGAAGGCATAAACATCAGAGTGGCACTTTATCTTGAAGATTTTAAATTTAGAGCCTTATAATTTTGTGAGTACTTAAATTTAAAAATGTTTAAATTTAAGCGAATCCATACTTGATTTTATAAGATTAATCTTTAAATAGTGTACGTTGAAAAGACTTTTTTTAGTCGAAAGATCGACTAAAAACAGTTGTGAAAATTCAAGAGTATTTTAACTATTCGGCAAAGTATAGAACTCACATTTAAAAACTTAAAAATAGTCAAATGTAAGGTAAATTCCGAAATACTTCTCTTGCCTCAAATAAATTGAACTCAAGGGGTTATTGACTCACTGAATATTCCCAAATATTCTATCAATATTCCCAGATATTCTTGGTATTCTTGTTATTCCTGATATTGTTTATATTCCCAAATACTCTTGATATTCCAAAATATTCTGACATATTCTGAAGTATTCGTGAATATTCAGAATTATTCTGACACAAATTTCTGAAACCTTCTTTATCCGCACATTAGGTTGAACACTTTATTAGAAGAAAAAAATTTCCATTCAAAAAGCATTGTTCTTGGTAATTAAAAAAATATTTTCTGATGAACATTAAATAATTTTAATGTTCTTATTCTAATCCTTTTATTGATCATGTTTTAAAAAAACATAGATTTTGTGTATGTCTTTTAATTTTGTGTATGTCTTTTAATTTAAAGATAAAGTTTTTAAAGAATTTAAAGAGAATTTAAGTGAGTTTAAATAATTTAAGGAAAAACTTAAATAGATTTAAATGAATTTTAAAAGATTTCAACAGATTTTAAGTAATTTTAACGGAATTTTAAGGAATTTCAGTAGAAATCAAATGAGTAATGATTTAATGATTGAGTATGTTTTTCAAGTAATTTTAAAATGTGAATAATTTGTCTGAATTCCTTAAGGTCTGTTAAATCTCTTAAAATTTACATTGATTTATCTAAAAATTTTTTAAATATCTTGAAATGTTATTGAATTTAATTTAAATCTTCTGAAATCTTTTAAATCCCTTTAATTAAATCTTCTGCAATCATCTATATAAAATACTCAATAATATTTTTAAATATTTTTGAATCACTTAAAATTTTTTAAAATAGTTTTTAACTCATTTTATATACTCATTCTAAAATCATTGTAATGTAACACTTGAAAATCTTAAAATTATTTACAAACACTTAAAACTTTTTTAAAGGACCTTTGCGGATCGCCTTGTATCTCCGCTTCCAATGAATATTTTTTGACGAAAATTTTATGATAAATACGTGAAGATACACAGAAAAAAAAAAGTTTTGAATCAAGCCCGAAAAGTCTAGTTTGTGTTAGAATTTAAGCTAGTTTTTGGGCTTAAAACTAACTTTAAACCCAAAAACTGGCTTAAATTGTAACACAAATTAGACCTTTCGGGTCGACCCCTCGATTGACCAAAAGTTTCATTCCTACCTACCATGATGAAAAGAAAACTTGAAAAGTCAGTCTACCATGACGACAAAAAATATTCTACTTACCAGAGACGCACTGATAATGTGCTTCGAGATATTTCAAGGTGTTAACACACGGGTCTCCAAACTGCGAGGTTGCCGCCACGATGCTGCAGTTCTGCTGTTGATTGCACCTGTACGAGGATCGCCAAGAAAGGCGACAATTTAATTACCAAAGCTTGTATACACCTTTCCTCTTGTGCATTGCCATGGATGACGTTTTCCCTTGGAATATTGCCAGAGATCGATCGAGTCACGACCTTTTCTGATTGTCCATCGCTACTCGCATTGCCGATCGCGTTTGATTTTAATGCCGTCGAGGAAAGTCATAGTCGAGTCGCGAATGGTTCGCTGGTCCAGATGGACTTGGCAGAACTTGGCCAACAAACCACCCCTTGAAGCCCGGCCGGCGACGAAGGGTCGTTGAAACGCGCACCACGTATCGACGCTCAGCCTACCGTAAACCGAGGTTATTATCATTGCCTTCAGGGAGAGTCGTGGGAGCCGCTTCTCTCGTTTTGTCGATTGATTTCCTACCGTAGGGGCTCCACGAGTGCCTATTTCAAACGTCATATTACAGCGAATAGCTTGCTACCTCGTAATCAGGATTTCTCGAGTAAACCAGGAATTCCAAGCAAATTCTTTATTTCCCTGATTGTTTTATGGCTTTTGAAACTTGGTTTGCAGAAGTCTTGTTTCATGGACAAGAATTATTTGACAATAACGTTGTACATGTTAGATTGGGACGTTTCGTTTTGATAGAAAACGAGTTTCCTATTTTTTATTGGGTCTTTTACCTTTTGTGATCTAATTCTAAAACGAGGAGAATGGGAAAAAAAATATAAAAATGAAGACCAACCTAGACAGTGATATTGCACCTCGATGTATTTTCCGGTCCCAGGACATGGGTCCTCCTCGAAAACATCGCTCCTTACGTCCACGGTGCAAAACCGGCGACCGTTGCACCTGCGACCGTAACGTGAAAAAGAAAAAAAATTCCCCATGGTATCTCCTGATTTTTTCAGACTTACATTTTAGCGTGGAATGATACAGTAATAAATCCAGCGTGAATACTTGAAAATGAATGCTGCTTCAAGTGAATCATAAATTCGTGTCAGTTCAAGGAGCTTTGTTCATTTTGCTTTAATTAATAATCGTGAAACCGCGTGAAATATTTTCTCCTGCGGTATATTAAAAATTGCAGATAATTTCAGTAATCGGCACGTTTAACGTGAGAATTGTAGTTATAACGACTTGGAGGCCGTCATCATTAGAGGAATAATCGAGGTGACTTTCCTTTGAGAAGCGTGACATTAGGTTAGATTAACAATAGGACTGAGGTTAGCGACAGTGGTGATAATAACAGTTTGAGACAAAAGCACAGTAGTTCGAGACAAGTAGACAATTTCGAATTTCGAAACGAATCCACTTATAGAAAAAGAAATCCCGCAGAAAGTGTGTCCTAGATTCAAAAAAGGAGTGCTGTGGGTATGAAATTGTCGTCTGGATTGTGAAATCAAAGTTTGCTACGTTTCGGGTTAAATATTTTAATATTCCCATTGTGTATTATATTTTTTGTTACTGAATATTATTTAAATGGCATTTATGGCTTAGGGATATTTACGTATTATTATTATCGCCGGCTCTAAAGTCGAGAGCGCTTAGAAAAACAAAAAATGAAGTAGACAAACTCTCTTTTTTTTTTTGTTAAATATTCAAAGGCAAGTACGTAAATATCCCATAAGTGGAGGGATTTGCGTTTCCGACAGTGAAATTCGACTGCTGAAGGGTGAATTATATTTATATAGCTGAAACATTACCCGTTCCCCATCATGCGGTGATTAAAACTGTCATAACGCAAAATCAAACACAGTAGTGGTCCACTTTGAATTTTTCATTAAGAGTGAACACAATTTCGTCATTTTGCGAATGTCAGCAATTTATGTAAATACATTCCATTATTTGTATTTCGGGTTATTTTATAACCAGTTTTTAATAAATTATATTTTAAGCTTTTTATTACCCTTTGAAATTCTATTTCCATTATACAAATTTCAGAATTTTTTTATTGATTTGGCTTTCCTCATATAAGTTTTAACAATAGATTTGGTGCATTTAATCCATTTTTCGGGATTTAGATACTAAAAGACACCGCAAAATATAGAAAAAAATTTATCACAATTCTTTTTGAATTTTTATGATATGTAGTTGACTTTATTTTTGGAAAAGTGCTGTACAATTCTATTTGGCCTTTTTTAAACTTATTTTACTAAAGAATTATAATAAAAAATTATATTTTACATATATATGTATCAAAAAAAAGTGGTGCAACGAAATTCGAGAAAATTTCTAAAATTTCCTAGAATCCGCTTGAAATTCCTTAACATTTGAAATCCCTTAAAATCATTAGAAATCTCATAAAATTTCATGAAATCCTTAAAAATTTTATAAAATCTTTAAAAAATGAAAAAATTATCTTGAAATCCCCTAAAATTATATGAAATCTCATGAAATTCCATAAAATCCTTTAAAATTCCACAATATCTTTTAAAAATCACAAAAATCTCTTGAAACCCCTTAAAAAATGTACAAACTTTGAAATCCTTTTAAATTCTACTAAATCGTTTAAAAATCATAAAAATCCCTTGAATTCTCTTAAAATTCCTGGAAATTCCACAACATTTAAAATCCCTTAAAACTTCTACAAACCTTTTGAAATCTCTTAAAATTAAAAAAGAAAACCTTCGAAATCATTTAAAATTCGTAGAAATCTCTTACAATTCCTCGAAATTTGAAAAAAAAATTACTATTCCTTAAAATCCCTTAGAATTCTTAAAAAAATCTCTTCAAATTGGATAAATTTCTTTAAAATTTCATGAAATATCCCAAAATCCCTTAAAATTCTACAGAATATTTTTAAATCGTAAAAATCTTTTGAATTTCGTAAAAATCACTTGAAAATCGTTAAAATCCTTTAAAGTTCCTAGAAAACTTGAAATTCGTCTATAAAAAAGTGCTTCTCTCTCAAATGTCTCGAAAATCTCTTGAATTCTCTTAAAATTCATGGAAATTCCACAACATTTAAAATCCCTTAAAACTTCTATAAACCTTTTAAAATCCCTTAAAATTAAAAAAAAAAACCTCGAAATCGCTTAAAATTCGTTGAAATCTCTTAAAATTCCTCAAAATTTCAAAAAAAAAATTACAATTCCTTAAAATCTCTCAGAATTCTTAAAAATCTCTTCAAATTGAATAAATTTCTTTAAAATTTCATGAAATATCCTAAAATCCCTTAAAGTTCCTAGAAACCTTTTGAAATTCCTCTCTAAAAAAGTGCTTCTCTCTGAAATGTTTCGAAAATCTCGCAAATATTATTGTTTCAAAAAATTACAATTCTTTAAAATCCCTTCAAACTTCTACAAACCTTTTAAAATCCCTTAAAATTAAAAAAAAAACCTTCAAAATCATTTAAAATTCCTCAAAATTAAAAAAAAATTACAATTCCTTAAAATTCCTTTAGAATTCTTAAAAACCTTCTCTAAAACAGTGCTGCTCACTCAAATGTCTCGAAAATCTCGCAAATATTATTGTTTCAAAAAATTACAATTCCTTAAAATCCCTTAGAATTCTTAAAAAATCTCTTCAAATTGAATAAAATTCTTTAAAATTTCATGAAATATTCCAAAATCCCTTAAAATTCTACAGAATCTTTTTAAAATCCTAAAAATCTTGTAAATTTCGTAAAAATCACTTGAAAATCGTCAAAATCTCTTAAAGTTCCTAGAAACCTTTTGAAATTCCTCCTTAAAAAAGTGCTTCTCTCTGAAATGTCTCGAAAATCTTGCAAATATTATTGTTAAACCTGGTTGGCTTTAGAATGACTTGAAATTGTAAAACGTGAAAAGAAATAATGACGCGCGTGTTACTTTTGAATATTCAGAAGAACGGTCCAAATAGAGTTGTATAAATTTCTGTATAAAATCCTAAGAAAATGTTATTCGTGCGTAATTTTTCTAAATCATGAGGAACTGAGAATAATAATCTTCGCTGCAGTTTGCTCTTAATACTTCATTTCCGTGCTGTTATTAAAGGGGTTTCAGGGCGACATGGGCGCCAAGTAGTGCGTCATGATTATTGAATTGACAGTGACCCTCGTAAACAGAATTATTATCCATCATGCTCTAGCCAGTTGGCTTTAAAATCTTTTGTACGCAGGATTATCACCGCCGAATAAACGAGCCAGATGGGGAAACGAGTTGGAAAACACGAGTAAATCATTGCTCGATGAGTTGTCGCGGATGGACGCTTCGTTGATGTGTCGCACCAACACGGACTTTATCTACTTAGGTCGGACAAAAGCACGAATTTTACAAATTATTTCACCCTACACAGCCCGCATATATAGAAATGATTAAACCCTTGTAGCATGAAAATATATAAATTACTTAACCCTTCCGGCCTGTAAATTTTGTTATTCGCGTAATAAACTTTGTGAAACAACGTTACTAATTGGAGGCCGTATGAAGGGTGATTCAAAAGCCAACGAAGGGATCCGGAAATTGATGAAAGAGTCATTCAAGCAGTAGACAGTTGCACTTATGAGACTTCAACGGAGTGAAATTGGAATTTAAAAAACGCAACCCCTTTTGATTTATAACTCAAATAATCTCAATTACGAAAAGTCATTAACGAAAATCCGTAAATTGCCTACTCTTCCCTCTAATATTTCATCCCCTAAATAAAAAAAAATCCTTCACAATAATAGCTTTTATTTCGTTTCTCTGACAGACTCATGCGTCATTATCAGTCTGCGAATCACGGCAATATGTGTGGATTAAGCCGACTTAGGATCCGAGAATTTTAAACTGAAATTCATGCTTCGAGGGGCAGACAAATTTATCATATATGTGTATATTATGTATAGTTATAATCGGTTTAACGACAAGATTTCGAAAAAAAAAAAAAAAACTTTTTTACGCATCTCTTGCTCGAAATTCTATAAAATGGAAAAAATCAGCGGAGTTGCAGCCGGATTTACTAATTACGTACGAGCTTTTGTTTGGCTTTCAAAATATTCAGAAACAGACGTGAAAATTAATTTAAAAAATTAAAACAAAGGGAAATAATGTGAGAGAGAAAATACGCGTTACACACATGAAATGCATCTCGAAATAAAAAATTTTTTAAATATAGTCTCATTATCCTTTGTTAGTTTGTTTTGTAAAGTGTAAAATGAAAACGTTAAATTTCATTAAACGGGAGTTTGAAAAATGAGAAATGCTATCTGAAAAGCAGGATCGAATAGCTTTTTAATCGTCGCTGAGATTTCTTTGTGCGAACTGACTCTCTGATCGTGAAGAGTCGGCGTATTTTGTGTTGTTGCTCTTGAACTAAATTGCGAAAAGTAAAAAAAAAAAGAAAGAAATGCAGTGTATGCTCTGGTTGACGCCGCACGAGCGTTTCATGACCCAAAGTCACGCACATTGGGACTAAAATCGACGCTCCCGCTGCGGTAAACGCGATCTCGAAACGAGTTTTGAAATCTGGGATATAAAAACCAGTTATTCATTCATTTTTCATTTTTGAAAGACGTATTCGTTATTGTCGCTTAAAAGCTACGTCGTGCTTTCATGAAGCAAAACAATTAAAGATCCTTGAATATTGAAGCGAACGAGCGAGGCAATTTAGTTCTTTATGAACTTCGAACACATGAATTCTTTCCGAGTTAAATTGGCAGAATAATTGATAATTTTTAATACGTAATTCACGTGATGAATAGTGACTCTGATATGAGAATTATGGCTTTAAAGGGAAACGTTGACGATTTAATAAAATTTATGAATCCGAAAAAGTTCGTTTAGGTAACTTGTTTTTTCTTTTTAACTCTAAATTCCAAAAAGATACAAAAAATTGCAATTTTCCTTAAATATTTTTCTTAAACTTGATAACAGTATCTATATTTATTTGTAGTTACGTGCAGTTGAATAGTGAGTGAGTTGGTCTTTCTGAGATCCATAAAACTACCTCCACAATCGAATTTATGTATTTCCAATATCTCATATGTTTAGGCTTTTTTGGTAAAAATAAACACTACAAAAACAACTCTTTTCCAAAATCAACCCCAATTACAGAAATTCTATTTTTCAAAAATTGAAACACACAGTATTTTTGTACTTTTTTGAGCTCCTAAATTCCGCAAAAATAAACACTCCAAAAACAACCCTTAAGTTCCAAAATAAACCACAATTACAGAAAGTTATTAAAAAACCACCCTTACTTATCAAAAATCAACCCTCACAAAAAAAGTTTGATATTTTTTAAAATATACCACACTATATCAGAGTTGGTATTTTTGAGGAGCCCAAAAACCAGAGATTCTTTTGACTTTGCCAAAAGTTCAAAAAGACTATTTTTCAGCAAACTAATATTTGCGTGACAAAAGGGGGGTAGTTTTTGGCATCAAGGAATGAAGCCCAAAAGTTAATTTTGAGATATTCGTAGTATCCGAGTAAAACTGAGAAATATAGAATGTTTTATGTAAAAAAAAATATTAAAATTTTTTTATAAGAGTTTATTTTTGATAAGTAAGGGTGGTTTTTTGATAACTTTCATTTAGGGGAATCAAGAGTCTAAAACAAGCGGTAAAATGACTGCGTGCTTCAATTTTTGAAAAATTGCATTTCTGTAATTGTGGTTGATTTAGGAACTTAAGTAGTGTTTATTTTTGTAGTGTTTATTTTTGCGGAATTTAGGAGCTCAAAAAAGCCCAAAATTATGGTGCAATTGATTTTTTTTATTTGTCGATTTAAGACGTTGGAGGTGCTAGCACATCCACAGCAAAATAAATTTTTTGAAGTAAAGGAGCCCAAAAATTTTTATTGGTGCCAAAAAAAACCCAAAAATATGAGATTGGAAATAGATAAATTCGATTGTGGAGGTGCTAGTTTTATGGATCTGTCTTTCCGTTAATGAAATATGAAGGAGATTACAAATATCTAAAAATAAATGAGTACACTAAGTCTAATCAGAAACGCGTTTGTAGGAAGGAAAGATTCTTTGCTTTTTCGATTTTTCGCGTCTCCTTAAAAGAGCACGGAATGCGATAAAGCTTGCGTAAAAGGTCGCGACGAAAACGTTCCGATCTCGTGGAAATGTATTTGAAATGAAATTGCCGTCGGATGCAGATTTTCAGAATTTATTGACGGTCGTTAGTTAGTCTAGAAGTGCCATCGGCTCCTCGTCGCTTTTATAATTCGCAGCGGTCTTAAACGACGATGTACCTACCTACGGAATTTCTCATCCTAGTGTTATACGCGCCACACAAAAAACTTGTACGTATATGTACATTCTATACACACAACATAAAGCCCATAACAGGAATTTCCCAGAGGACGACTTTCTTCACTGCAAATGGATGATGCAGTGGGACAATTTACACAGACTGACACAAGCCGGCCTTCCGTTGTGACATTCCAAAAGAAAACGAACTCCATGGCAGTACACACGCACATTTTAAGCTTAATCTATCGCTAGACGGGATTTAAAGCGCGCAATGCGGGACACTTTTCACTATAACTCACCATTACTAGATTTTATCCTTAAAAGGGAAAAAGGAACAAAAATTTCTTTGATGAAATTATTACTTTTCATAAGCTCACCGTGAAATTGTTACAAAAATTCTTTCAATTATATTTTAGTTCACTCGTAAACTTTACAACAAAATTTTGATTACAATGAAACTTTTAGAAATTTTCTCCTTCCCTTTAAAGAATTAATACAGCATCAGCTTTCAACCATTTCAGGTACCTTTCTTTTGATTATTTTTGATTACTTATGATTATTTTTGATTACTTTTGATTATTTATTTACAGAAATGGTTGAAAGCTGAACGACTTTTTGAGTTTGTCCTAAGGAATTGCCATAGTTACGATCACTTTGTGATGTTGAAGTACGATAATAACACATGCGAAAAATGCATTGTGGCGAATCCGCCGACTGGCCGACGCAAAGCGCCACAATGTGAGAAAAGGTGTTTCGATTGTAACTATGACAGCCTTTTATTTTATATATTTTATATGGTAAAAGCATGCAGAGTTTAATTTTAATTTTTGAACAATATTTTGGGCATTAAATGGAGCAAGGATTCGCGAAATGTAGTTTCGATGCAGACATCGAAGTTTGCCATTGACTGGGATTCATTATTTCCATTTTAGCATCTCGAGGGCAGTCTTTTCTTTTCCAGTAAAATATTCCTCGTGTACCAGCTATCTGCGCTTGTTCGTGATTGGAATACTTTTATGCGTCAGCTACAAAATCCCTTTCGTTTAATCCCGCTGGGATTAAACGAGTTTCAGTAAGACGTTAAAGCGAGGAGAAAAATGCACTGGATTCTAGTATATGATACAAATTTTATATTTTATGTTACTTTTTCTCAAAGGATTGAAAATACTAGAATATACTTCGAAAGATTTTATTAGATTGCAATAAACAGAAAATTAAGTCGTTTGAACCGTTTTTATAAACAGCTGCAATGCAAACTTCAACAACTGCATCGTTTTATCATTTTTTAGAGGATCATTATGAAATTCGAGGATGAAGGTATTATTCTCTGTGTGGAGAAATGGGATATATGATATAATAACAAAAATTAAATAAATGATAAGTTACAACGAAATCCTGATAAATATGTTTTGCGTGTGTGTGAACATGAATGAATCGAATTTCTAGTACGCGAATTTATAATCACCATTTAATTAAAGAGCTGTAAGTTATTGGATATTAACGATGATTAATTTTATTAATAAACGTTAAAGATTATATCGCTCGTGTATGCAGTGAAGTGAAAAATAAAAGGTTAATCAAACAATTTATTTGCGAGCTCACAACGCCACAGTCGACCTTATTTTTCTCATATTATAGAAGCTGCGGCGTGTTTGTGTCTTAGCAAAAGAGCTAAAATAGTTTTGAAGAAATAAATGTGAGAGAATAAGAAAAATTGCGGAATGTTAGTTAGAAAAATTTAAATTAAGTTTTGTGCAAGGATATTTGTCATTAATTTTCGCCTTTTGAAAGTATTTTATTAATATTATTAATATTAATATTGCGTGATTTAGAGCAGAAAGAGGAAAGCAAGGAATAATTTTTTAGAGTCATGCCTGGATTAACAAAAAATTCAAATTAACAACACACTAATGATTTGAATTATCTTGCAATAATTAAAGCATGCGACATAGCAGGAAAATGAGATATGGTTGCAGTGAAAATTGAGAGAAAGACACGCCAGAAAAGATAATGCAAATCAACGTAGAATTTAAACTCATTTCTTTTCGAAAATATTCCACGTGATCACGAATTAATTTTTATATTATCATTTAAGAGAAGCTGTTGATAACGACGAGATATTGTACTGTTCATTCCACGCAAAGATAGTAAAAACAATCACTATAAATACTACAAGAAATATACTGAGCTTAATACTGAATAAAGAATAAAACAGTAAAAAGGGAGAAAGGAACTGAAGAATAATTACTCAAGTTTCTATGGATTTTTCGTGTCATAACTATAAAAACCATAAATTATAATTTGAACATTTTCACCATATTTTTCTATATTTTTCACTCTGTGTTCCTTAGAGTTAGAATTTTCTTGCAAGAAGCTAGCTCGACTTGAACGCTCGGTTAATTTTCCTTGATTAAAAAAGAAGTCTATGAAAACAAAGGAAAGTTTAAATGAAATAAATCTAATTTCTGAGAGAGAAATGTACGTTTTTATACTATACTAAGAAGAAAATAAAAAATCATCAAGTAAACCAAGAAAAATATATAACTTGAGTAAAATTTCTGTAGCGGAGAAAATATAAATTTGCAAAAAAAATTCTATAAATATGGAACGTACGTGATGCGTGATTCACAGCTTGAAAAAGGACGATAATGACAATCAAGGCAAAGTAGACATTGCGAGAAAAATCAAGCTTTGAATTTTTTCATACTTTTTTATCATCGTAATTTTACGTGTACCTACACATTTCACCAGACGATCAAACAGCGAGTTGAAGTTTCTCGGTACGAAGTTAATCCGAAAGTTATTTCGCGACAGCTCGTAACCCGGCATGAGTCGCTCGAACTTTTAAATACTTTTTCTCAAATTGTACCTTCTGTATAATAATCCAAGTTTACAAGATTATCACATTTTCTCACCTTATTATCCGAGGCGAAATATCTTGAAATAAAATTTAAAATATAAACTTTACAATTAAAGTAATTCAAGTTTGAAAAAGTTTTGGGTTTTTAAAATTATCATTACGAAAAATAACTCTAACTACATACTTTGCTAAAAGATTTACATTCCTTTGCAAGGAGTGTAAATCCTTGAAATTCCTTGAGGAGGAATGTAAATCAGGTTTGCGATTCTATTAAAAAGCGAGAAATTAAAGATGATAAATCGTCGCGTTAGTTTTTAGTGTCCTTATCTCTGATTCCTTTTTGTGGATGTGAATTGCGCATACGTAATCATCAATGGTTCAGAAACTGGGACATTTTTACATTCGTATACCTACAGGAAATTTCTGCTATCTAAAAAAAAAATAATAATAAAGTGAGAAATGAAATAAAATAAAAAAAATAAAGATAAAGGAGGATATGTACTAGATTAGGTTGGGAGAGGACAATAGAGGAGGGTGTGAGCGGTTTGGAAAAGATTGAAGGAAATAGAGTGGATTTCGCAGCAGATCGGGATAGAGAAGTAGCGCTGACTCTGCGATTTTCTCTACCTGAACCGATCCGCTGCCAATACACGCTCCAATGGTCAAGCAATTGGCCAGTTCGCCGGACCACGTGAAGCTGTGTGCTCCACCACTCCATCCCTTGTTTTTTTTTTGTCATCTCAATCCTTACTCTTTATTTCTTGTCACAGAGAGATTTCAAGGGGATGGTTCAAACTATGGGGAATAGCATCGATTGAATCCCATCCTAGGCGTGCTCAGCAAAAGTTACTTCTTTGATTTATGAATTTCAAGAATCATCCAATCTCCCGAAGGAGAGATGCAGAATTTAGTTCACTTAATTCTTCATCAAGATAATTATACCTCCATTTCTCTTAATTTCTTTCCTGAATTTATACTAATTTATAAAAAGGAATTAAAGCGAGTTTAGTTTAAAAGTTATTGTTTTAGAAATAAATACGAAGAATTCATTATGTACAATTTTTGTATATCATAATTCAAGAAATCAGATGAAACTTAGAACCTTTTGCTTCACTTTACTAAATTGAAATAAATTAAGTGAGCTGAAGCGAATTTAAATTCATTGAAGGCGAATTACAAATAATTTAATTAAAGTTGAGCAAATTCGATTTCATTCAACTTTTAAGTAAATTCAAATGTAACTGAAAATAGTTCAAATAATTGTATTTCAGAACAAAGATCTTTCTTCTAAAAATCCATATTTAATTATAAATTACAACGTTATATCGGAAACTGATCTCGCAGTTCATAAACTTAAAAAAATGAATTACTAATTTTCTTTAGGAAATATTCCAATTAATACAATAATTCCAATTAATACATTTAAGTTAGAAATGAAATTAATCTATTTTCGTCAGAAATTTTAGATATCTTAGAGGAATTTCAATTTTGCACGAGTTTCTTGTGAATCGGGCGACAAAGCGCTCTCTCGATCAGCCGGATATCGGAACAATCTTGGCGAGTCAAGCTAAACGAGGTCGCGTAATTTTACCTCTAATTGTAACTTCTGCTCATTAAGGCACGAACTGCAAGCATGCCTAGGTTCAGGATTCGTCGGTGCATGTTTCATAGAACGAGAAGATTTTGAAAATGACTGGAAGCAGACTTACTTGTTGTAGAGAACCCGGAAAGACTTTGGCGACATGCAATTGACACTCCAGTCGGTATTCCCGTGCTCGTTGCATATCGTTATGGAAAATCTTCCATAGTTCGCCCTAATGAGGTGTATTAGCTCCCCCTCTTGGCATTCTATCCGCAGCGTTTTACCCTCGCAAGCGTAAGCCGTGTCGTACCTCTCTGCAAAAGAAAAAAGAGGACATTAGTCACACTCGTTGACAAAGTAATTTGTGGTTACAAAAAGTTGTCTCATTTGGAAATATTAAAGATTTTAATCATATATATTTGAACTTCAGTCACTTGAATCAAGTGTGTATTTATTTATAATCAAGAGATTGATGATTGTACATCGACTTTTGACTTCAAGATATTTCAGGATATTGCAACGACTTCAGAAGATTTCACTGACTTCAGGAATTTCATGAAAATTCCAGCGATTTCGAATTTTAAGAGGTTTCCAAAATTTCAAGTGATTTTAAAGAATTTCAAGTGATTTCAAAGGATTTTAAGTAATTTCAAGTATTTTTAAATTATCTTAAGCGATTTTACCAATTTTAAAAAGTTTTAAGTGATTTCTGTGATTTAAAAGAATTTCAAGGGATTTTAAATAATTTTAAATGATTGTAAACAATTTTAAGTCTTTTAGAAGAATTCAATAACTTCAAGAGATTTCAAGTGATTTCAGGAGAATTCAAATAACTTTAAGTGACTTCAAACAACTTTAAGCGTCAAGTGACTTCAGATATTTTTGAAGAATTCAGTAGATTTCTATGCAATTGTACACCTGATTTCACGAGTCGTTAATCCCTCGGAATACAAGGAATATAAGAATATGGGAATATGTAGAAATATAACGATTGAGAATATTCTCAAATATTAGCAGCCCACCTCAAGTATTTCTTTTTATTTTTTAATCAATTTTAAGTGATTCCAAAATATTTCAAAACATTATTGAGTATTTTAGGTGATTGCAGAAGATTTAATTAAAGGGATTGAAGAGATTTCAAAAGATTTAAAATAAATTCAAAAAAATTTCAAGATATTTTAAAAGATTTTAGAGAAATCAATATACATATAAATTTTTAAAAATTTAACAGACAGAAAAATGATTCATATTTTAAAATTACTTGAAAATCTTGATACTCAAATGAGTTCTACTGAAATTCCTTAAAATTCCGTTAAAATCACTTAAAATCTGTTAAAATCCTTTAAAATTACTTGTAATCCTTTGAAATTAATTTAAACCCATTAGAGTTTTTCTTTAAATTATTTAAACTCACTTAAAGTCTCTTTAAATTCTTTAAAAACTGTATCTTTAAATTAAATGACAAATATATAACAAAATCTATGTTTTTTAAAAACATGATCGATAAAAGGATTAGAATAAGAAGAAAAAATTTTAAGAAATTTAACAAACTTTAAGGAATTCAGAAAAATTATTCATATTTTAAAATTACTTGAAAATCTTGATACTCAATTGAATTCTATATAAATTCCTTTAAAATCATCTAAAATCTGTTGAAATTCTTTAAAATTACTAAGTAAAAAATAAATTAATATCACAGTACCTATCATTAATAAAACCTGAAGTCACTCTAAAGATATAAAGAAATCAATTCCGTAAAAATATGAAAAATTGTAAAAATATAAAAAAAGCTTTGAGTCTTGGTTAATTTGCATAAAACAAACTGACAGTTGTCTGAGATAATTATGGTTTAGATGTAAATAAATCTCTTGTGATGAGTCGCACCGCGAGTCAGGGGGACTTATCTCGATTCTTCCCTTTCACGGATCTTAGTCGGATGGGATAAAAGCTCTTTGGCGGTGGACGCGATGACTTTTGAGACTGTCAAAGGAAGTATGAAATTGGACAGCTCGGGTCGAGCCCGGGTTAGGTATATTTTGCAAAGTGAGTTTGCCCGCAGAGACGCTCGTCTTGTAAAACGTAATAGAATTAAGATAAAGGGATCGTGGTGTGGGTAGTGAGAATGAGACGTCGCAGACTTCCTTGCTCCTCCGGACTACTTGAATGGGGCCAAAATCCCAGATTGTTGAGCCACAACTCTTGAGTTTCGCAGAATTCCACAGATTCGACTATTCTCTCTTCCTCAGCACAACGCGCTTCATTTGCATACAAATTAACGCATTAAAAATTGCTCCAGATTTATATATCTCCTTCCGCTAGCCAACCCCACAGTCCATTTAAAAAGCAAAGCTGAAAGTCAGTCAAATCGTAATTTAATCATAATGATGTTAATTTATATTTTATAATCGACTAAATTTATTTCAGAAGCATCCTACTGAAAATTTTGCAACCAATATAGGGATTATTATTAAGCAAATAAGCCGCCAGGGTAAATATTAGCAGGGCAAACTGTGTTATAGGCGCAAAACATTTGTACAAGAGGTAATTCAAAATTGGTGAGATGGCAAAGTGCTGGCTTTACAAAATTTTCACCAGGGTGTTTCTTGTTGAATAAACAGAAACCCGTGGTAGTAAAAATCATGTTACCTTATAATTTCCACAGTTATTTTCGTGGAGACTAGTTTTTTTATTGAAATTTCATATTTATCCTTTCGAAGGGAGTTAGAGTATAAAATATAATATAATCCTATCTTAAAAAAGTAGTCTCACGAAATGTCTCGAAAATCTCGCATATATTGTTGTTGCAAACCTGATTGGCTTATGAATGACTTGAAGTTGAAAGAAAAAAAAAAAACTAATGGCGTTAAGATTTCTTCAAAATCCAATGAATCTCTTGAAATCCAAGTTAAAATTCGCAAAAATCTCTAAAAATTCCTAAACACCTCTTGGAATTTCTTAACATTTAAAATCTCTTAAAATCCTTAGAAATCTTATCAAATTCCATGAAATCCTTCAAAATTCTACAAAACCTTTTAAAAATTAGAAAAATTTCATAAAATCCTTCAACATTTTACGACAAACTTCAAAATCCTTTTAAATTCTACAAATTATTCGAAATCTCATAAAATTTCACAAAATTCTTAAAAATCCCATAAAATATTTTTAAAATTATTAAAATCTCTTGCATTCTTTTAAAATTCGTGGAAATTTTATGACGACATTTAAAATTGTCTTAACCCTTACTTGCCACACCTTCGCGGAATAAAACGCTTGCCAAACTGGGGTGTCGGCCACCTCAGCCATAAAAACTGTAATAAAAAATTAACTTTTGGATATTTTTCTTTGACAATTGGTTTGTCTTGAGTTATTGACAAATATTGATTTAAAGCGATTTCCTTGACGTTTCAGTACTTTAAATTAAGAGAAAAAAAAGCAAGGGTTAAAATTCTCTTAAAACACCCAGAAACCTTTTCAAATCACTTAAAATTTCACGAAAATCTTCCAAATCGCTTAAAATTGATGAAAACCTCTTAAAATTCTCAGAAACTTCTTGAAACTCTTTGAATTCTAGGATAAAATTTAAAGTCCCTTTAGATCGTTGAAAATTCATTAAAATTATTAGAAATCTCATTAAATTCCACAAAATCTTTGGAAATCGCTTAATAATATTTCTCGAAATTTCACGAAAACATTAGAAATCGCTTAAAATTCGTTGAAATCTTTTAAAGCTCTTAGAAACCTCATAATCTTCTCTCTAAATCTGAATTAGTGAAAAGTCGGTCACTAATTTATTTTAGTGAAAATTTTTACTAATTATTAATTGTATCTTATTATTTCATTTAGTAGTTTTGAACTTTTCACTAAAGTTTTAGTCATAAAATGACTAACAATTAGTAGAATTTTTCACTAAAGTAAATTAGTGACCGACTTTTCACATTTAGAGAGTTCCTCAAAATTTCAAAAAATTTCAAATCCCTTAAAATTCCCTACTTTTAAAAAATCTCTTAAAATTTCATGAATTCCGTTCGAATTCCTCGAAATATCCTGAAATACCTTAAAATTCCACGAAATATTTTAAAAATCCTAAAAATCTTCAGAACTTCGTAAAAATCACGTGAAAATTGTCAAAGTCCATATTGAAATTCCTAGAAACCTATTGAAGCTCTCTAAAGAATATGATGTATCGAAATGTCTCTAAAATCTCGCATAAATTTTATTATTGTTTCAAATCTACTCTCTAATTTGAATCAGCGAAATTTTATTGGTTTTTGAATGACTTGAAGTTGTAAGAAGGAAAATAAATAATCGTGCGCGTAGCGCACGTATTGGTTTGCTAGTATAATATAATATAATATAATATAATATAATATAATATAATATAATATAATATAATATAATATATAATATAATATAAAATCATAAAAGTGATGATAACTTTCGTAAATGTTGTAGGGGTAGATGGAAGGGAGAGGAAGTGGAAACAAGGAAGAACCGGCGACCAAGTCTCGGGTAAGGTCTGAAGGGATCGAAAAAGGTCTGTAATAACTCTGTCGGTGAAAGTCCCGCTGTGAGTTCATTAGTTCCATACCAACGCGCTACAATGCCGTTTTAGACCGCGGTTAGGACTTCACTTCAGGCGTCTGCGTGCACGCGTAATCTTTGAGATCGAGGGAAACGGAAAGGTTCAGGTGCCACGAAGAGGGTCGTTTCATGATATGCCACGGAGTTCACAATAATTATCACGTATTCAGCGATGCAGAAGCGAGCAGGTCGTGATGAAAACAGAAGAAAAAAACGTCCTGCATCGACGCGCCACGTCTCCGGAATGATTTATTTCGAAAATAAATCTACTTTACACATTCCATCGGCCCCTCAATTTATGGCAGTAGCCATTTACACTTTTATTAACATCAACAGCAATGGGAATTTCAAGAAAACATTTTTCCACTTTTGAGCTGTTTTTCTCTACACACCCCTCACTCTTTTTCTTTTTAACTCTGATTTTCTTAGGGTTTTATTACTTTGAATGTTCAAGTGTAAAGTTGACCCTTCTAGTCTAATTTCCATCTGGAGAGTGTTTATCTTAACCGAAAATTGAACAGATCCTTAAGAGTCGGATTATTTTCATTTTCTGTAACTGCAACCGTATGTTCAAATATCCGGTCTCAAGACTAAACAGAAAGCAATCTGGGGAATATCAAACATACGTCACTTAGTTAGGATGCATCCATACTTTTTCCAAGAATCGAGAGACAGCGAGACCCTCTTGACGAATAGATTTGTTTTAACTTAAATTCTGTCTCTAGATAAGATTGGTAATTAATATATTCTTTCATTCCCAGAAACCCTGAGACCCACAGAAGATGCTTTCATATCTTTAACCTGGCGTTTAATTGTATATCAAGAGGAAATGAAGGAAACAATTATACTCCAATGGATAAAAGAAATAAAGTATATATCCTTCATAGCCGGAAGCGAAGGAAGACTCTTTTCCTGACAATACAAGAGAGACTTGTCCGCAAGAAATGTCGGTCAGTTTGAAGTTTAAAAGGCAGTACTGTATCGAGAGTTGTACTTATAATATGTCCCAAATGGGACCTTACCGAAAACATTGGGGAGGCCATACGTACAATCAGGAGCTGTCAACAAAGCAGGAAGACAGACTCGAGATGGAGGAGGAAGGCGTACTGTTTGTTCGTAGACACAATGGCCCTCTCAGTGTTTCAACTTCGGCCACAGATGAAGGTTTCGAATCTAAAAGTACTGAGGGCCGACATCCCGCTGTTCGTGGATCCTTTCAAGTCCACCGCCGCGGCAGCAGGAGGCGCAGCACCGCCAGCCTCTCCGATATATTATTATCCAAAGTCATTAATGGTAAACTGCAATTCTCCCCTTTCCCTCGGCCAACTGCTTGAGGAAGGGTGGGATGATACGAAAGGGTGAGAGATAGATCGGAAAAGAGAAAGGTACATATGTATTATGTATATCCTATCTTAAAAAGATGGTGTCACGAAATGTCTCGAAAATCTCGCATATGCATTGTTGTTGCAAACCTGATTGGCTTTTGAATGACTTGAAATTGTAACAAGGAAAACAAAACAATAGCGCACATGTTGATTTGCTGGTCTCCTAAAACTTTACAAATCATTTCAAAATCCTTCAAAATGCGTTAAAACCTCTTAAAATATTCTTAGAAACCTCTTTAAATTCGTTAAAATTTTTTGAAAATCCACAAAATATCTTGAAATTCCTTAAAATTATAAGAAATCTTATAAAATATCATGAAAACCTTTCAAATTTCACAATTTTTCAATAAAACTCATCAAAAACTCTTAAATTCTTTTAAAATCCCTTAAAATATCATGAAATCCTTAAAAATCTTTTAAAAATCAGAAAAACCTCTTGAAATCCCTAAAAATTCGACGATAACTTTCAAAATCCTTTTAAATTCTATGAAATCTCTTGAGTCATAAAAATCTTTTGAAATCCCTTATTCTAAATCTGAAACAGCGAAAACCCTATCAAATCAGTGAAATTCGCTGATGAATCAGGGGAATTGCTCTCATAGAGGGCGTGAAATTCACTGATTCATCAGCGAATTTCACTGATTTGGTAGGGTTTTCGCTGATTCAGATTTAGAGAGTAGTAAAAGTTAGAACAATCTCCTGAAATTCATTAAAATTCGTGAAAATCTCTTAAAATTCGTAGAAACTTTTGGAAATTCCTTAAAATTCTACGATAATATTCCCTTTATATCCTCTAAAATTTACTCATTAAAATTATTAGAAATCTCATCAAATTCCATGCAATCCTTTAATATTTCACGAAATCTTTTATAAATCATAAAAATCCCTTGAATTCTCTTAAAATCATTTAAAAATCATCAAAATTACTTAAGATACGTTAAAATCTCTTAAAATTTCACTCAAAACCTTCCAAATCCCTTAAAATTCCTTGAAATATCTTAAAATTCCTCCAAATTTTAGAAAATTCAAAATCCATTAAAATCCTTTAAAATTCCACAAAATATTTTGAAATCCCTAAAAATTTGATGATAACTTTCCAAATTCTTTTAAATTCTACGAAATCTCTTAAATCATAAAAATCTTTTGAAATCCCTCAATAAAATTACACAACAAACTTTAAAATCCTTCAAAATCCATACAATATTTTAAAAATTATAAAAATCTCGTGAAATTCGTTAAAATTCGTGAAAATCTCTTAAAATTTGTAGAAATTTTTGGAAACTCTTTAAAATTCTACGATAATATTCCCTTTATATCCTTTAAAATTCATTCAAATTATTAGAAATCTCATAAAATTCCATGAAATCCTTTAATACTTCACAAAATCTTTTATAAATCATAAAAATCCTTTAAGATATCCTTAAGATACGTTAAAATCTCTAAAAATTCCACGAAAAATTTTTTAATTTCTTAAAACCCTAGAAACTGTTTCAAAACTCTTCAAATTTTATACAAATTAAAATTTCACCTTCCAAATCACTTAAAATTCGTTGAAATATCTTAAAATTCTTCCAAATTTTACAAAATTAAAAATCCATTAAAATCCTTTAAAGTTCTTTTAAAAATCTCTAAATATTGCACGAATTCCTTTAAAATTCCCCAAAATATTCTTAAATCCCTTAAAATTCTTAGAAACCTTTTGAAATTCCTCTCTAAAAAAATGGTATCACAAAATGTCTTGAAAATCTGGGATACATTATTGTTGCAAATCTGATTGTGCTTTGAATAACTTGAAGTTGCAAGAAGGAATAATAATAATAATCCTGCGTCTATCTCTGGGACAATACCATGCAGTCGATTCTATTTTGAGTGCTGTATAATGTTAATGTATTCTCTGTACTCTGTATAACAATATATAGTGTATCGACACATGGAATGGATTCTCTGAGATCCAATGATTCGGAACAAGCATGTATGTTGCATACTCCAGTGGGGCGTGGATCCCTTGGGTACGTCTTGCTCATGCGGTTCTCGACGTCGATTCGAACCTCTCGCTTCGAGAACACCACCAACAGCTTCCGCGAGACCACAAGCTTCACAGGCTTCCACGGAGTTCCTTTATACCACAAGGATATCCCCCAGTGTCTGATTCCTACAATGCTGACGCTTCTCTTGCTCAACCTGTTAAGACTTTTATTTTCCACTCACTCGAAAATCTTCTCTAAATCTCGCTCAGTCCACGAAAGCTCTGGACACTGAAACTATATTCTTTTTAGCTGGGGAACACTATTATTATATTTTCTCTGTCTCTTGAAAAATCACACCAAAGAGCGGATAGTGCAACGGATCCCTTGATCTACCAGGATTTCTACTTTTTGTTACTAGATCAACCTATCAGCTCACAAGAGTGCATTTTGATAAATGAACAGCAAGTCTATTTGTTATTTGTTTTATTTGTCTTGTCATCCTTCTAATTTAGAAAGCTTTGGTATTTTTATAATTAATAAATGTACAATCGCTCCAGCGAGTGTTGAATTAATTCGGTGGATGAACAATAATCAAATAACTTAATCCAAAATTTGCTGATTGGGCTGTATGAGGCTATAAACAAACATTGATAGTATTAATACTTGATTCGATTTGGTTACGTTAATTACCGAGTGTTATTATTCAACCAGTCAATTAATTATTACTCTGCAAGCCGCAGGTGTACGATGTGCACTTTTTTTATACTAAGTTACCAATCGAACACTACCTCACAAACTTTTCGTACATGTATAAATTTTGAACGTTCAAATAAACGAAATACTTTGGCCCAATTCCATTTTAGCCAGAAATATTGTTTACACAGAAATATTGCAACTAGGAATAAAAATAGGCATTACGAGTTTCATTACAAGTTTGTTTCATTATTCACTTGAAAGTTTAGAACTTCAAACACAGCATACAAAGTTTTGATGCTCGTTACAAAGCCTTCGTTGGTACAATGTAACTTTTCATCCTCCCTGCATTCGATTACTTACAATTAACGAAGGACGTATAAGGAATGCCTTCGGCGACATCTTTATTTTACAGTGTTGTTCGGATGTACAGAATGCACAGCTGCAACTGACGTTACCTGCAGTCGCGGTTAAACCATTCGTCCTTCAAGTAACTTGGTACACTCTCGTTTTACCTTATATTCTTATAGCTGAGACATTGCTCGTTAATTTCTAGCTCGTTAATAGGCGAGTCAGCCTGGAATGCATCGCGATTAATTAAGTATTCACGATCAGCGTCAGACTCAGAAAATGTAATAAGAAGGCCTGTCATTTCAAAACCTGAATTTGTAATGTGCCAGAAACTTTGAACGTTCAAGTGAATAAAATACCTTTTCCCAATTCTATTTTATCCAGAAATATGGATCCAACTAAAAATTAAAAAATGCACTGATTTTGGTTTAAGATGCAATCCCTCAAAATCCCTGGAAATATTTTTGAAATCTGTTAAACAAACTAAAATTTATTATAATAATTAATAGATCAATTTCTATATATTTTCCCTAACAACTACTGGCATATCCCTGGCAATGTTTTTTTCTCTGACATTTTCCTGACATATCCCTGACATATAATATGTATAAAATATGAAATTCTTTGCAGAAATAGAAGCAGAGCTTTTCGTGAATTCTAGTTCTGAAAGCCATGCGTCTTTCCCCGTCTTCTTGCAAGCTCAACTGGCTTTGGTCCGTGAAGCTCGCCTGGGACGCATAAATCAAAGTCCTCCGAGACTCTGGTTTGTTGGACCCGGGAGGCTTCGCGAAGCGCGAGATTTCTAATTCAGCTAATCCTTTTCTGAGCTTTAATTACATTATCGATTCACGATGAATCGTGTATTCTCATGTGCAAGTAACGTCTGGTGCTACCGCTGGCTCTATGATTTACGCGAAACTCTTATAAATATATCACAGCTGGTGAAGTTCAGCGAAGAGGAATTAATTTAAAACCCGGTAGATACCTGCTTGTATACACACAGAAGCAGAAAGTGAAGAAAGATCGCTTGTGAAACGTCACTTCTGTCGACGTAACTCGTCAACCTTGTCAATATCAGTTTCCGCTTATTCGAGCGACTGATCGATGACCGATATAGCGGAGAAATGACGTTTCATCTAATGCTTTTTTAATTTCGCGTCCTCTTTCGCGAAATTGCTTGTATTACCAATGTTGAAAGAAAGATCAATTTCTGGTCTCATTCAATAAAATTGTGCAATGTCTCTATGCATTTAAAAATCGGAAATAAAAATGGGAATCAAGTCGGCGGAAATATTGAATAGGAGTTAAATTAAATATGAATGACGGACGTGACATCTCAAATTTTCTCAACATTCTTCTTCACGTCACAATCTTCTATTTAATTAATTTGATAAAATTATTATTGAAATGACAGTAATTGTTAAATACAATTGCGGCTTTATCTGTAGAAAAAGTTCAATGTTAAAATTGTGAAACGATGTGAGCGACGTTCACGGGTAATTCAGAATTTACGTCCTCTGTATTAATTGACACCTGCCAGTAGCAGTGATATTCTCGTCCAGCCGTTCCTGTCGGTATCGAATTAACGATAAATAGACTTTGGCGCATTAAATCAAAGATTTATGCCGATATAATTCTACGATAGTAACGAGAGGACACGACAAGAAGAGCGATTCGATATATATATATACTTATATATATATATCTATCTCGTTTGAACGATCACCGGGGATCGTACCTAATTGCGAAAAGGTTCCTTTGCTATAAATACGCTTGGTACATGCAAGAACAAATCCTGCATCCCACCGACTCTCGTAAGGGACGATCGATCATGCGGGCAGGAAGCTAATGCACTCGTATCTGCGGACGTCTGGTTCGCCTACGCTTCAGAAAAGCCGTAAGATCGAAAAAGTGATCGATGTCTTCTTTGTTCATGTGATGCAAATCGCAGAAAAGACTCGTTGCTTTAAAATAAGTGATATTCAAACAAGATTTCATTTCTCAGTACAATTTTACATCATTTGAAATGCTCAGGAGTAGACGCGCATTTTTAAAATCTTTTAACAGGATAAAATTTGTTAAAATTTTTTAACAATCTTTTAAACTTTTCCCACGAAATTCCAGGACAATTCCTGCATTTTTCCCGCTTATAAGTATAAGATCCCTCTTTCGATAGAATCATCATACAATGCATAGTGGGTTGCGACTTGCTTAATTTGCTCCATTGCAATATTATAATTTACATATTTTCAATTTTAAAACTACTATTAAATCAACAAGCGCACGATTATTTTGTATTCCTTCTTACAACTTCAAATCATTCAAAGGTCAATCAGCTTTGCAAAAACAATGCAGATTTTCGAGACATTTTGTAACACCATTTTTTTAGAGAGGAATTTCAAAAGGTTTCTAAGAATTTTAAGGGATTTTGACGATTTCCAAATAATTTTGACTAAATTCAAAAGAATTTTAGAATTTCTAAATGATTTCGTAGAATTTTAAAGGATTTCAGGGTATTTCGTGGAATTTTAGAAGAATTCTTGCAATATTAAGAGATTTTTGAAAGAACTTTAAAGGATTTTAATGGATTTTGAATGTCTCAAAATTTGGAGGAATTTTAAGATATTTCAATGAATTTTAAGGGATTTGGAATGTTTTGTGTGAAAATTTAAGAGATTTCAAACAGTTTTTAGGGTTTAAAGAAATTAAAAATTTTTTCGTGGAATTTCGAGGAATTTTCAGAGATTTAAACGTATCGTAAGGAATTTTGATGATTTTTAAATGATTTTAAGAGAATTGAAGGGATTTTTATGATTTATAAAAGATTTTGTGAAGTATTAAAGGATTGCATGGAATTTTATGAGATTTCTAATAATTTTAATGAACAAATTTTAAAGGATATAAAAGGAATATTATCGTAGAATTTTAAGGAATTTCCAAAAATATCTACGAATTTTATAAGAGATTTTCACGAATTTTAACGAATATCAGGAGATTTTTATAACTTTTAAAATACTGTATGGATTTTGAAGGATTTTAAAGTTTTTCGGGTAATTTTATTGAGGGATTTCAAAAGATTTCGTAGAATTTAAAAGGATTTTGAAAGTTATCGTCGAATTTTTAGGGACTTCAAGAGGTTTTTCTGATTTTTTAAAAATTTTGTGGATTTTTAAGGATTTCATGAAATCTTAAGGGATTTTAAGGCATTTTAATAGAATTTAAGAGATTTTGATGAGTTTTATTATAAAATTGTGAAATTTTAAAGATTTTCATGGTATTTTATGAGATTTCTAATAATTTTAAGGAATTTAAAGATATTTTGCTCATTTTTAAAAAATTTTGTAGAATTTTTAAGGATTTCGTGGAATTTTTTGAGGATTTCTAAAATTTTTTAGATATTTTGACAAATTTGAACGAATTTCGAAGGATTTTGAATTTTTTTGTAAAATTTTAAGAGACCAGCAAATCAACATGTGCGCTATTATTTTGTTTTCCTTGTTACAACTTCAAGTTGATTTGCAAAGAATGCGTAAAAAATAAATTAATATCTGTTATCACAGTATTTGACGGGATTTCAAACTAGATTTAGAAGGATCTGAAGATTTTAAGAAATTTCAATGAATTTTTAAAGAATTCAAAAACGTTTTAGGATTTGAAAGACACCCTGTCTAACAATTTAGGAATCATTAATAACATTGATGGTATATGCTCAAGGTACATGATTAAAAAATTACTTTTTTTATGTTTTCTTATTTTGGCTTCGAAAATTAGCGGTGAAAGAAAATAACGGACTTGTCTGTGGGTACATGCTTTCGATCGATTGTATGTCTTTCTAAGATACGAGTTGTATCATGTTACTGCGAGGGATCGAAGCGATGTACCCATGTTTTTCGAGAATTTCAGGAAAAGAGAAACTGTCTGGAGACAACTGAGTAATCAAGCTTTACCACGGAAAAGTAGATGGGGTTATTTTTCTCAGAAATCCTCTCGAAATGTAAATCTAACTTGAATGAGAACATTCCCAGCTGTATGATTTTAATCAAGTCGATCAAGTAAATTTAATTATAATCAAAAAAAAAGTAAAGTACTGATAAAAAGTACTGATGTCCAGGTATAAATAATAGAAATTAAATAGTAATGTTTAAATTCAAATCATTTATTCGCGAATTAACTGGGAATATATGTAAATAGTTCATTTCAGTTTCGAAATTAAATGAATTGGAGAATTTCAAGCTTAGCTGCAGGAGAGGCAAATTTGATGGATGGATTATCGAGCGGCTTTAGCTGCCCGCAATATTAGGGCTTGTTAATAAAGCAGTGTAAATAATAATCTACAAAGGTTTTGAAATACGTGATGGATGCACTTCATGCGCGTTATTAATACATATTCAATGTAATACTCCTGAATGGAGTTCGATCCTTGCCAATTAAGTGTCCTCGCCATACAAAACCAATTCAATTTCTATGACCAAGTATAGAGACAAAATATAAAAATATTAGAAGTTATCTTATCAAGTTTTAAATCTCCTCTCACTTCTGCCATCTAAAAACTTTCTGATTTATTTTGGCACCTTCCTCAGCGATAAAAGGTTTGGCAAGCATCTTTGAAACTTCAGAGATGTTTTTATTCTTCTCTTCTGTTTTATTATTGAAAACAAAATACTTAAAAGTCCCGATAAGTGGAAAGCTAGAGGATCGGGGACCAGGAATCATAAAATTGTTGTCACTTCTGCAGATGAAGTTGTACTACTGATCGAAGTAATGTCGCTAAATTACATATCGTCGCGGCAAGAACGGTACTTATTCGAGTTTTTCCTGCCTACTTGCCAGCTCGAAAGCTTTGAAGCAAATAGCGTTTCATGAAAACTAACTTGGAATCCTATACCGACGTTAAAAGAGACTTGAATCCTATACCGAGCATCGAGAACGACGCTTCGAACGAAGAATTAAGTGAGTCTGGACAAGTCCCGAGCGATTCGCCCGAAGGGACGAAAACTCGAACCATTCGTTAGACTGCTGGAAACAAGAGCGAGAAATCCGCGGTAAGATTCCGGCGTTGTCGGCCCTTTTAGGAATGCCGAGGGAATTTGCCCGTTTCCGCTCTACCCACGATTGGGGAGCACGTGTCCAGATTTTCGACGTTTCTATTTGAATCCGCACCTCAAATCTGCTTCCAAAATCCCGACTTTCACAATTTAAGTATATAGATGAAGTGAACAAAGTTTGCTCATCCACAAAGTAAGCCAGTTAACACCATGAAGCTGAACCAGATTTCTTTCAAGGTGCTTTCAATTCATGTATATAATAAAGTTAGCCTGAGAGTTTAAAAACGTTTTGGGAGATGAAGAAAAATAAAGCATTTTTTGTTTCTTGGTAAATATAAATATAAATTCCTACGAGACAGCATCACCTGGTGCCTATCGAGCTGCCACCGGTAACTAGTTAGGCAAACACACCGCTCGCTTCACAGAGAACGAGAAAATCTGTGATTCCAATTCCCGACTCCGATCTTTGGGCTTCAAAGCGTTTAATCAAAAAGAACACCGCACTGTCGCCGACTCCGAACGTTTATTGGCAAAACGTCAGCACCGCATCTCGGCATTGCTGCTGCCAACTACGTATACATTCAGAGCCAGCAGCCACCGTCGGTGTCTACAAAGGGGGGATTTGCAAGAGTATACATCTATACTTACACCCCAAACCCCTTCTGCTAACTTCCCATGGGAATATTCTGCACAATATTCTTCACATAAACACAAAAATGAATTCACACTTGAAATCGCTGGAATTTTCATGAAATTTCCTGAAGTCAGTGAAATCTTCTAAAGTCATTGCAACGTCCTAGGGAGCAATTATGTAACTTTTCACTTTCACTTTTTAGTTTCCCACTTTTTGATTTTCACTTTTTTTCAAATACACCTGATGTCAATTTTGACGTTTTAAACGTCACCGACGAAATTGGGTTGTAGTTGCAGACTTCTGTCTGACGAACATTTTTTATTTATTAATTTTTTTTACACTTATTCAGTTGAAAATATGAAACAAAGTTTCCAAAACCAAAAACCAGGCGTTTCTTAAGGGATTTCACGTGATTTTAATGATTTTCAAGGGATTTTACATAGAGAATTTAAGGGATTTTAGGAAATTTCATGATATTTTAAGGAATTTTATTTGATTATAAGGAACTTCAAAACATTCTTGAAAGAGTTCAAAAGAGTTTAATGATTTTCAAGAGTTTTCAGAGGATTTCAAGACATCTTAAAGGATTTCGTCAGATTTTTTAAGTGACTTTAGGAAAATGCAAGGAATTTTAAGAGATTTCAACTGATGTGAAGTGATTTTAAGAAATTTTGAGGAATCGATTCTAATGTAGAGGAAATCAGATGAAATCCCTTAAAATCCCTGAAAATTACTTGAAATTATTAAAAATTTCTTTAATCTTCTGTAAATGTCTTAAAATCTCTAAAAACATATCAAAATCCCTTAGAGTTTATTAAAATCTCTTGAAGTACCTTGGAATTTCTTCAAATTCCTTCAAATTCGTTAAAATCAGTAAAAATTTCTTAAAATTTCATACAATGTCTGAAATTTTTGAAAATTCCGGACATCTGGTAAATTTTTTCTAAGTAAATACATAAAAATCTGGGCTTTTGAGAATTTTGGAAATATTTTTTGATATTTTTCGTCAAACTGTAGACGTTTGAAACTTCAACCCATTATACCGAATAATTGTAAGCGGTTCGCATATTTATTTCTTATTCATCGTTTTCATGAAAAACTTGAAAAACTTGAAAATTTGGAATCTTGAAAACCGACGACTAAGAAATAGATAAACGTCAAAATTAACATTCACATGTATTTGAAAAAAGTGAAAATCAAAAAGTGAAAAACCTAAATTTCAAAGTGAAGGTGAAAGTGGAAGTGGAAGTGAAAAATTACATAATCGTCCCCCTGAAATATCTTCAAGTCAGAAATAGGTGTACATTGTACAACGTACACTGTACATTGGTGGAGTTTTCAACCCCTTGATGTTAGTGCCAAACGTCGTTTTCAGTGATTTTGATAAGATCTTTGCAGAAAGAGGGAAAGGGTTCCGTTTGGTCGGGTGACTGAAGAGAACAAAGAATTCGTGGACAGATGCACCTGAGAACGATCTAATCTTATGTCAGGTTGACGGTGTTCGATGTTTGAGGGTAACAGAAGCGTGTAGATTGCGTTATGCGTGTCTTCGTTCTACTGTGGCCGGTTTCCGTTAGGAGGGCAAGAGAAACAAAAAGAAGAAAAGAAAAAAAGGGCTCTCCCCTGTAATCGGGCCAGAGCGCCGAATTCGCCTGCACTCCCTTGAATATGGGAACGGTGGCCCTCCTTACTACGAAAAGGGCCACGTTTAACGCTTTCAAGGTGTTTCTCTTAGCTCCCGTTCCTTTATTCTTTGCTTCTCATTTAAGACAGAATTTTTTAATTAAGTCAAATTTCTTATTCCTTCCAGAAATAACAATTGAAAGAGGCTAATCTAGAAAGTTTTAATTATACTAGTAAACCAACACGCGCGCTAAGCGCGCGTTTATTTTGTATGTCTTCTTACAACTTCAAGTCATTCAAAGGCCAATCAGATTTGCAACAACAATGTATGCCAGATTTTCGAGAAATTTTGTACCAACATTTTTTTAGAGAGGAATTTCAAAAAGTTTCTAAGAATTTTAAGGAATTTTGAGTATTTCCAAGTAATTTTGACTACATTCAAAAGAATTTTAGAATTTCTAAATGATTTTGTAGAATTTTAAGGGATTTCAGGATATTTCGTGGAATTTTAAAGGAATTCGTGCAATATTAAGAGATTTTTTAAAGAATTTTGAAGGATTTTAATGGATTTTGAATTTTTTTAAATTTGGAGGAATTTTAAGATATTTCAACGAATTTTAAGGGATTTGGAAGGTTTTGTGTGAAACTTTAAGAGATTTCAAACAGTTTCTAGGGTTTTAAGGAATTTACAAATTTTTCGTGGAATTTCGAGGAATTTTCAGAGATTTCTAGTAATATTAAGGAATTTCCAAAAGTTTCTACGAATTTTAAGAGATTTTCACGAATTTTAACGAATTTCAGGAAATTTTTATAATTTTTAAAATATTGTATGGATTTTGAAGGATTTTAAAGTTTGTCGGGTAATTTTATTGAGGGATTTCAAAAGATTTTTATGACTCAAGAGATTTCGTAGAATTTAAAAGGATTTTGAAAGTTATCGTCAAATTTTTAGGGATTTCAAGAGGTTTTTCTGATTTTTAAAAGATTTTATAGATTTTTAAGGATTTCATGAAATTTTAAGGGATTTTAAGGCAGTTTAAAAGAATTTAAGAGATTTTTATGAGTTTTATAAAAAAATTTGTGAAATTTTAAAGGGTTTTATGGTATTTTATGAGATTTCTAATAATTTTAAGTAATTTCAAGATATTTTTCTGATTTTTAAAAAGTTTTTTAGAATTTAAAAGGATTTCGAAGGTTTTCGTAAAATGTTAAAGAATTTTATGAGATTTATCTAATTTTTAAAAGGTTTAGTATAATTTTTAAGGATTCCATAGAATTTGATTAGATTTCTTAGGATTTTAAGAAATTTTAAATGTTAAGAAATTCCAAGAGTTTTTAGGAATTTTTAGAGATTTTTGCGAATTTTTAGAAATTTAAGGACGATTACTGAAAATTTCAGTGACTTTTCACTGATTCTCAGTGGATTTTCACTGAATGAAATCTTGAAAAAAGAGTCACTAAAAATCAGTCAATTTCCACTCTCTCAATCTGAATTAGTAAGAAATTACTAATGAATTAGTGCCGATTCGTTTACCAGTAAGTATTTATACTATCAATTAATTAAAAACTACTAATTCACAGTAAAAAACAACTAATTCATTTAGTAAGGGTAACTAAATCAATTAGTGAGCCTTACTTAATGAATTAGTAGTTTTTTACTGCAAATTAGTAGTTTTTAACTAATTGATAGTAAAAATGCTTACTAAATTGAATTAGTAAACGAATCGGCACTTTTTTAAGTTAGGAAAAGTCATACGTCTATAAAAGATTATATAGACGTAATCAATGTCTTTAAAGAGAACAACTCTGTTAATGGTGACAAATTCGCACTTCGTCAAACTGTTTCTATAATATGGTTTGTAAGTAATTGAAGATTGCGAATTCAGTGGTAGATAGAGAGCATTACCGATGAAAGAGATCGGGATCTTGAGACCTATGAAAGTTGGAGTACAAACGGGCCCGGTGAGATTGAAAGAAATGCTTTTAGATATTTCAAGAAGCCGTACCCACTTAAGGGATCTGGAAAAAAGGAGAGAAAAGAGCGAAAGGAGTAAAGCGAGCATCGAATAAGGGAATTAATTACTCGATTGGCTGAAAAGTTTTTCTCACTGATGGCGACCGAGGGATTCTTTTCTCGCTGCTTCTGTAAGAACAAGGCTTCCTTTGGCTCCTATCACCGACTCCCACTCGAGCCATTTTTATACAACCTACCCTCTCTTCGTCATTCCCTTTTGCGAACTTCGTGATATAAAACTACTTCTATTCAATTGGAGTATGCTCACTAATTGAAAATCAATATAATCAAGATATAGTATCAAATAGTATATATATAATAGTATCAAGTAGTGTATATAATAGTATCAAATATTGACAGTATTAAACCGATTACAAAATTGATTGGTCAGCCTGATTTCGTTATATTGATGAAATTGAAAGTTCACTTTGCTTTTAGCAAGAGAGAGAAGTTATATTGAATAGCCTTTCTCGTGGCGAAGCGTGTGATAGAGAACCAGAGGACAAGTTTCGAACAACATCGGCGTGGCTTCCGTTGTTATCCCACTTGCACGTAAACTTTTCCATCGGACAGTACTGCTGCTGAGTTGCATCAACGTTTAGCAAACTCCACATTACGTGCTTCAATCGTTCTCAGCGTGGCAATTCGTTAGTTATCTGATGTGTTTTTTAGAACTAACAAACACGAGGGTGTTGATGTGAAGAATAGCACAGAATAGACTCCAAGAATAGACTACTCATCCCTTTCTTGAATTTTGCTTAGCCAGGAAAAGACGTAGGGCGATAGCAACGACATGTATCGCTTCAGAAGTTCCATAGTGAGAAGCTCCATTGTCCGGGACGTTCCGATGAGCGAAAATGGCACGATGGCGGCCTTTGGCAGAGAGCGTTGATTCAGAGAAATAAACGTGAGAATACGAAGAGGTTCGAGTTCGTGGCGATAAGTCAGGGTCAAAAGGGCCGCGCGAACTCAAGAAAAAAAGGGTGAGAGAAGATATTTGGAACGTTGGTACACAATTCGAGGTAAGAAATAACCAAAGGAGCTTATGCTCATTTCAGCAGACCATACCTGGAGCCAGCGGCAATTCCGTATCGGAGTCAAGATCGCATTGTCACCATCTTCCTTTCTTTTGCCTCCCACTTTTCTACCTTTGTCCTTCATCCCCCGCTTCTTTTGCTTCTTCCCTCTATTTCGTTTGCTCTTGCTTCGTTTTCTCCTTGCGAAACACCCCGACACACCGTACACCTTAGCGATAGTAAATCTAGCCTAGCACAATGGTGCGCACATAAGGCTACAGGGTATTTCGCAGATCGATGCTTTTTACTCTTGCGTACGATCTTTACTTACCTGCCTCTACCTACCCACCTTTCAACCCACCCGTACATACCTATCGGCCGCGAATATATTCAAGGAGCGACGACTTCAAACAAGAATTAATGTGCACAACTACGTGAATAAACGGACCCGATAAAAGTCTCGCGCCAGTTGATAAGGCCGACTGATAGATTTGCTACCTTGACACAACTTGCTGATACCAGCTTGTTCGACAATTACGATTTCATCCTCGAAACTCTGACTTCAAATACCGCATTGGATAAAATCCTCGCGAGTCCAGGGATTGATCATCGTCTACAATTGAAACGTATTCAAAGGAGCGTGATTAGATCTGTGAGCAAATAATTTAGATGCAAACTATTGAAACGAGATTGGTGTGCTCCAGTGAGTGTTGAAGTCGATTCTAAACCAATGCTTGATTTAATCGTGGTAAGCCGTGGAGTTCGTGTTGTCTGCTGAGCCATGAAACTCAACACCTATTGCAATCAATAGTAGCAAAGGTAGCGAAATTGGCTTAGCACGAATAGTAGCGTTAGCTGCGTGAGGTTCGAATTCTATATCCACACAGAGAAAAACTGGACCGAACATTGACCTGAGTCAATAATATCATTCAATTTGTCAAACCATATGTTCCCACTTTGATCTTTTATAACACCACTGCAGATGACGCAGAACAAGATTGTCCATCATCGTTTGCAACATCTCACTCTTTTCTCACTCTTGACAATCTATCAAAACAAAAGCGAAAGTGATCTTTCAGAAGGTTCTGAGAGCAGGAACAATTTCATATCCATCTTGTTCATCGGGCATACTCTGATGGACTATAACCAAACCTAATGTAATTTACCAGCAGCGAGAGAACAACAGAAGTATTTTTGGTTGGGTCTATGCGTAGGAGCGATAAGGGAAGGTGATCGATGAGTGCACACTGAGAGACTTTCTTTGTCAATAAATGATAAAAATATATGAAACTTTAGTATTCTCTGTATTAAAACACTGAAAAATGTGAAACTTTTGTAATTATTCATATTACAGTACGAAAGTTTAATACTTTCATACTAAAAATTAGTATTTGAAATATGAAATATTATGAATCTGTGTTTGAAAAATTAATCGTACCAAAAAACGAAATGGTGCTTACTAATTTTTCTTAAAGTAATTTGAATAAGTGAAAAAATGAATATCATAATCTGGTAAAACGTATTCGAGAAATTGACATTATGAAAATGAACATGACAGAAACCTGGGAACCATTGTACAGATGTTGATTTTTCGTATAGTATCGTTTCACTTTGTATATATATAGGCATACCCTCAATGTCATGCCCGAGCCTGGCCCGAGCCATCTCGATTTTTGCCGAACGTTTTAATTCTTATTTTTCTCAATAGGATCGCATGGACTTTTTTCTCAAAAGGGGCATTTAATGGTAGACGTAGCATATAAGCGATATTCAGATTCATTCAGCTATGTATTTCTGCGTTACGTGCGAGCGTTTATATATATATATATATGTATAAGTTAAAGTAGGGGTTAGCTTTAAGTTAAGAATGTACTGCGTGGTATGTCTGTGTTGTGTGTATATGCGCGTCAGGATTGGTCCCCAATGTCTACATATAAGTGTTTTAGTTGTGTTTACCCCTCTCACTGCAGAACTCCTTTTTTCCTCTATCCGATTCTTTCTAACGATGAGTCATAATTTTTCGTATAGTGGCTTTCAAATTCTCATATTCTTTCTACGAAAGTTTGAAAAGATTATTTCAGTTTCTGAAATTCTTTTTTCACTTATTGTAACAAAAATATGAAACTCGCCGGCTGAAAACCACTATATCAATTTTTGACACAAAGTCACTTTTTTCCGTGTTTTAATATTCTAGAATACTAAAGTTTCATATATTTTTACCATTTATTGAAAAAGAAAGTCTCTCAGTGCAGATCAGAGGCTCGAGATCAGGTCTGCTCTGGGTGTGGACATTAACATGAGAGACTAGTTTCCTACTATATGCGCAGTGTTGAATCGCGTTGAAAATCGGCCAACAAGGATGGATACATTGTCGAGTGATTCGAAGGGAACGAAAGTTGCGTACATCTGCGGGGGTTGGTTATAGCATTGCGCCGAGGAGGTTGAGAGCTCGAAGGCGGGTCGGAAAGAGGCCTGAAACTGCTAGCCGATATTTCATCCAGGGAACAAGCAAGATAACAGCGGGCACGCCCTCCCCTTACTCTCTCAGCTTGCGCAAGTTGGTTCTGCTCTTCACCTAGTGTACGGTGTGCTACTCTGCCCGCAACAGACTCACAGCCTTTTAAAATATTGCCACCCCAATGCCACCTAACCACCACCGCCAGTTCTCCAACACCAACGAAACTAGATTCCTTTCAACGAGGATAAGAGTGGCTTCAAACCTTTCCGTTTGACTCTTTGAATTACTCTCCACATTGTGTTCTTTACGTATACAACCATGTCAAGACCAGCTTTACCACTCTTTTTATCTTTGCTACTTTTTTTTAACTTTACGATCCGTTTGGTTTTGCCTCTTAGCGCACTTCAGGAGAGTCTGACTAACGTAAACAAAATTGATCAATGAATTTCTTTTATGTATATATGTTAGGGTGGCCCAAAAAACATCAAGTTTTAAAAAGTTCAGGTGCACCCTTCATATTTCGGTTCCAAATCATGTGAATGAAGTTGCGAACGTTCAAATGAACGAAATATTTCTTTCAAATTATATTTTATCCAGAAATATTGTGCCAACTAAAAATAACAATCAGGATTACAAGTTTATTTAAGGGCATGTGATACTTTTTGATCGAATTTAGCAAGATGAGACTTTTTTTTAATTTTG
>CAJFCP010000129.1:88016-149436 GCA_904066005.1 Synergus itoensis | reverse complement strand
CATATCGTTGTTCATAGTTTATGATAATAAAGTTTCATAAATTATTAAAGCTTTAACGTCATTTAGGGAGCACTAAAATACCTTTAAAAATACCTTTCTATGGAGAAAAATCCTACACTTTTTACTTCTAAGGGTGAGAAACAACCCTTAACGTACTTTAACGCATGTGCAATTTTAAAGTCGTTATAATTAACATTTATTCAGAGAAAAAATTGTTCAAAGTCGTAATTCGAAGAAATCCTACAATTAAATCAACACTTTCGACCACCCCCAAAAACCATCCCTTGCGAAAAATAACAAAAATCGAGAAAACGACCCCATAATTAATAACTATTTAAATATTTCTCGACGTGGAAAATTATCTTTAGTAGTCCACCGTTAAAGTACGTTAAAGGTTGTTTCTCACCCTTAGAATTAGAAAGTGTGGGATTTTCCTCCATAGAACGTGTTTTTTAGGTTCCTGAAGTAATATTAGCGAAAAAAATTTATAAAATTAAAAAGTTTTTGGATCGTTCAATGAACGTTCGAATCTTTATTCACATGTTTTGGCTAAAATTTATAGGGTAATATTTTTTCATGATTTGGAACCGAAATATGAAGCACCTGAACTTTTTAAAAGTTGATATTTTTTGGGCCACCCCCGAATATGTTTCTTTACTTTAATCTCCTGTTTTACCGGTTTGTCTCATTATAAGTTTTGGGTAATTTGAGAGACTGTTTTGGATCAAAGAGATCGATACTAATTGAGGTTTAAGAACAAAGGCGCTTGGGGAACTTGCGCCTTTGTGGGTTAAGTGAGAATCGTTAGGAATTTTGTAAGTGGATACTTGTAAAACTGCATTGGCAGATCACGACGTTACCAAAGGCAGTTGCTACTTTCAAGGAGTGACATACTCGAGAAGAACCCTTGGGGCTTAGGCCAAGATGTGGTACAAGATGGCATCTTGACGCTTGGTCAACCTCTTATCCAGAAATGCACCTCCAGTCTCTACTTCTAGAATCCTCGAGTCAAGTTTACTTCACTTTTCCATGATACTACATTTCTTGAGATTAGGAGAAGCTAGAAGCGACTTTATTACCCAATTTATAACAACATATTATAGTTTTAATCAAATCCTCCTATAAGAACCCATATGGAGTCTCACATAAGTTCTTATTTCAGGGGTTAATCCTCCTTAAAATCTGGTGCACACACATTTCCTGAAATCGCTTGAAATCTTTTGATGTTTCTAGAAATTGTTGAAATCTCATGTGCGTCCTCATATGGGCTTCTACAATCTACATACATATGTATAGCAGATATAGCTATATCCCCATATGGGGCGATTTTCAGTCGCGAATTTCACCACATCGAATTATCTTATGAATGTGTTCATCACTTAGCATAAAATTATCGTTTTTGCGCAAGGTTTACCACTAGAAAGCAATATACAGTTTCTTCTCCGTTACTCTCGATCTCTTTCTTCTATCTTCTTATGCTTTTTTTTCCGCTGTTACAAGTTTCGCGGCGGATATACCTACGTAATTTCGACCGAGTGAGAACGGGTTTTGTCGGAAGTGGCTGGAGCAGAGACAACGAGAGGAGGGATGTAGAAGAGTGCCGCGCATTTTCCTCGTAATTGGAGGCACTTTTTTGCTAGGGCGTAGGAATCTCGAGAAATAAGCGGCGCGAAACAGCGACGCGATATCAAGGACGCACGAACTTATGCACTTGTTGCTGGCACCGTTGCGCTAGACAGCCAACGTTCCTGTTGCCGATGGTCATTTCGAATTTCCTCCATTCCTTTAAAGTCCTCCTTAGAGGGTGAAATGAAAGAACGTACGATGTCGTTAATTTCGAAACACAAAAGAGGCGGAAGCCCCTGTAAAACCAGAAACGAAGATAATACCGAGCGATAAAATAAATAGCGAGAGTTGAGATAGAAAATTCTTATCTTTTCCGATATCTACGCTACGGTTTTCTAGATTACTTCCATCTTCAATATCCGATGAAATAAAAAACGGAATTAGAAATTAAGAATTTCATTTACCAAGTTGCCAATAAATCCAGTTTCCAGAGTGGTCGTCAATACACTAGTTTATAATCTGCTTCAAATGCTCGGAAAGAAACCATTGATTGGAGCAAGACTAATTATAAGAATCTATCTTTAAAAACTGGTGTCATGAAATGTCTCGAAAATCTCGTATACAATGTTGTTGCAAACCTGATTGACTTTTGATTGACTTGAAGTTTGAAAACAAACTAATGGCGCAAAAAAATTTCACGAAAACCTTCGAAATCCTTTAAAATTCGTTAAGATTTCTTAAAACTCCCAGGAATCTCTTAAAATCCATTAAAAATCCACAAAAACCATTAAAATCATAAATCTCATAAGATCCAAATTAAAATTCGCAACGCTCTAAGAATTCCTAAAAACCTCTTGGAATTTCTTAACATTTAAAATCTCTTAAAATCCTTAGAAATCTTATCAAATTCCATGAAATCCTTCAAAATTCTACAAAACCTTTTAAAAGTTAGAAAAATCTCATAAAATCCTTTTAAATTCTACAAAATCTTTTAAAAATCAGAAAATCCCTGCAAATTATTCGAAATCTCATAAAATTTCACAAAATTCTTAAAAATCCCATAAAATATTTTTAAAATTATTAAAATTTCTTGCATTCTTTTTAAATTCCTGGAAATTTTATGACATTTAAAATTCTCTTAAAATTCTACACCTTTCGAAATCCTTTTAAATTTTTCAAAATCTTTTAAAAATCCTATATATGATTTGAAATTCCTCTATAAAATTACCTGACAAACTTCAAAATTCTTTAAACCCCATAAAATATTTTAAAACTCAAAAAAATCCCTTGAAATCTCTTAAGACTTGCGAAAACTTCTTAAATTTCCCAGAAATGACGTCCTTTAAAATCTATTAAAATTATTAGAAATAATAAAATAAAATAAATCCTTCAAAATTCGTTAAAATCTCTTAAAATTCTTTAAAAAATCTCTTAATATTGCACGAATTCCATATAATTCCACGAAATATCCTGAAATCCCTTAAAACTCTACAAAAGCATTTAAAAATTCTAAAATTCTTTTGAATTTAGTCAAAATTACTTGAAAATCGTCAAAATCCTTTAAAACTCTTAGAAACCTTTTGAAATTCCTCTCTAAAAAAATGGTGTCACAAAATGTCTTGACAATCTGGGAAATTCTTGAAATCTGGGCAAATTTGATTGGGTTTTGAATGACTTGAATTTTTAAGAAGAAATACAAAATAATTTTTAGTTTACTAGTAATTATGAAATATAAATTCAATATATCATTCAATAAATTAACTGTTTGGTGAATATTATAGGATTAAACACTGTTCAGTGCTGGAAGCTTCGTATCGGACGATCTATATAATTTTTTTTTGTGTCCTCAAGAATACTTGACTCGTTCTTCGATAACTTAAGAGGTACTTACTCCTTCGAGTTTTTGCTTGCCTTGCGTCACAAACCGAAACGATTCCTTTTCAGGGGGTGATTTTCACGGTCTCACGCCCTCGGTCGTGTAGGAAAGAAGGCTCTTCGGCCGTGACGCGTGCCGCAGGTGAACATAAATGTGTTCGCCAGTTGCACGCTTCGAAGCAGCCATTGTTCCGAATATTTTATAAATTAAAAAAAAAAAAAGAAGAATACTTTTCAGTGTGTGAATCAATTTCGTATTCAAAACAACAAACTAACAAAGACGTTACGATTCGGCATTTAAGTTTAAATTTTGACAGGTCTAGCATTCATGTGCCTATCAACTACTGAATCTGATTTCGTTCCAGTGACTGTAAAAAAGTAAAGGGACTGTACTAAAGTAAAGTCCCTCTTTGGAAGTTATTCGATTAAGCGTGACATCCATGCGATCTACTTTAGTGCTTCGACTGGAGTACATAAAGAATTTAGGTATGGATTTGAGTATTGGGAGTGGTTTTAAGCTGGTGGAGTCGTTTAATCTAGAGGACAGGAGAGGATTCTCTCGTTTGGTAATTCGTCAAGGCAAATACGCGGCAAGTTCGAGTTACCTGTGGCAATCGACGTGCGACAAGCATGACCCGCAAGTTACACACATTCGAGTACAACATTATCGGAACATCGACCTTCGAAGTCGCTGCTTCCATAATTCTGGGTGAGTTTGGTGTCATGCGGCCATATCGGACACGACCCAATCAAAAGAAAAAAGAGCCCAGGGACGGCGACGTTTTATCTTATGGACAGCGTAGTGCACTTTCAGAGCCGCAGATAACCGTGCCACGCTGACCGTTATATTACCGGGATATAATTATTATTTGTGCCTCTTTTTTTCGAGCCACTCTGTTTATCGAGACGAGAGTGGTCTCGGTTCGGACGGGACATCCGTAACTAATGACCCTGATAGTCGATCCGCTGGCTCTCTCCTTCTCTCGCCACCTCCTCACATTCTTTATCTCCTCTCTCACTTGCTCTCATTCTCTTTCACCCTATCTTGTTTGATCCCTCCTCATCCTCCCTCCTTTTATTTCTTTCCTTCACCCCGGCCTATTCACTCAGTCAGTCAGGGCCCTCGAAGGATAAGAGTCTTCGAAACATCCCGACCTGAATCATTTTCCTTTCAATTCAATGAAAATCGAAGACCTCGTTAGTTCTTCTTATTACTTATCTCTCCTATTCTCTTCTAGTCTATATATCATTGCTCCTTCGCTCATCAACGATCACTCAAATGTCGTTTTCCACTTTCTGACCCTACGCATATCTTCTCCATTCAACCCTTCAATTTGTTCTACCAAAGATGCTCTAACTGTGAAAATTCATTCCCGCTTATAATTATAAGGCCCCTCTTACGATAGAATCATCGTACAATGTATTTACTTATATATTTTTCAATTTTTTAAACATTTTTAAGAATTTCAATTTTAGGCAAGAAAGTAGCGCAGTTGAGTTGCAAAGAATGCGTAAAAAATAAATTGATGTCATCACGTACCTATTGTCATTTAGAGAAGGTGAAAAGTTAATTTTTTTAATAAAAATAGGTGAGAAGTAGGTTTTAAGAGTTTCAGGATTTTGTAAGATTACTAGACATTTTTAATTAGGAGTTTAAAGAGATTTAAATCATTTCAAGATACCTAATTGATTTAACCTAAGTGATTTAACCTAAATTCAAATAATTTTTTAAAAGAATTGGAAGTTTTAAGATTTTCAAGAGATTTCATAAAATTTCAAGACATTTTAATGATTTTAAAGAATTGCAAGTGATTTAAACCATTTAAAAAAAATTTAAAGGATTTTAAATAATTTGAAGAAATTTTGCAAGATTTTAAGAGATTTCAAGTGATTTTAAGGAATTCTAAGGTACCTTTAAAGAATTCAAAACAATTTCAGGATTCTCACAAGACTTCAAGATATTTTAAAGATATTTTTAAGGATTTAAACGAATCTAAATGATTTTAAGAGATTGTCAATGATTTCAAAAAATTTTAAAGGATTTCAAAAGATTTTACGTGATAGAAAAAACTCAGAAGGATTTTAAGTTTTTAAGGATTTTAAAAGAATTTTTAATGAAATCAAAAAGGTTTTAAGATTTGCAAAAAATTTCATAAGATTTCAAGGTATTTTTAGTGAATTTAAAGAATGTCAAACGAGTTATTTAAAAATTAATTAAAAATATTTGAATGAATTTAAAGGGATTTCAAGAGATTTTAAAGAAATTAAAAAGTTAAAAATATTTTAAAGATATTTTAAGGGATTTTAGAAAATTTGAAGTATTTTAAGAAATTTTAATCGATTTTAGCGAATTTCGGGAAATTTCGAAAGATTTTAAATGATTTTAAAGAAGTTGAAGGATTTTCAAGAAATTTTACAGAATTTCTAAGAATTCAAGTGCTTTTAAGGAATTACTAGAGATTTGACGTGATTTTAATGTTTCTTTTTAAAGAATTTGAAAATAGTTCAAAAGATTTCAGGAGATTCAACAAAAATTGCAAGTATCAAAAATGTTAAAATTGATTATTCGGAAAAGTTTTTTTCAAATCGGAAATCCACTTCCCACATCAGAAATAAAATCAAGGACAATTCTCGAATTTCCTAAAATTTCCGCACAGTAGACACCCTGTTAAATTACTATAGCAGATCTTAAATTTTGACATTATTTTAATAATTATCATAATCAATAGAGGACTACAATTGAAATAATTAATGATCATCGATAAAAAATATTTCTTTCTACTTGATTAAATTATCTCTTGAATGTTAAAGTCAAACAATGGAAAAACAACAATAGATTCCAACCCCTATATCTTGATTTGTGATATTATCTGAATTCCTGGCTTGTGCACATTCGATATTCTTTTCTGTATTTTGTGCACGTTCTGCGTCTCATATTCCATTTGACATTTTTGATGGATTCGTTCATGTTCGGAATATGATCTCCATAATTAGATATTATTTTTCACAAAGTCGCGACCGCTATCCATTAATAATGGCATGTCACAGCGCCAAAAATGATATTGGTTTTTGAGAACAATGGATTTCAATCTCAGGCATAATGAAAGAAAGAAAATTGCTTATCAAGGTGGGGGAGTGACGTTTTGAAATGAAGGGTCAATACGTGTCGCACTTGGTTGAAAATTCTGGTTGGAAGAAATTGTAGTCCCTTCCTTCTTTCTCTCTGAAATACATTTCATGCATACAAAGGTCTCGCAAACAGGGCACGTTCGTCCATTCGATGGGAAAGAACAGCATTTCCGAGAAAGATATCGTATATCCGATTCCACGTGTAATTGAAGAGTAATTATTAAACACTCGATTTTCTCTCAACCAACGGGATTTCGTAACCTTTATACCGAATGGAAACAAAAATATTTTATGTCAAGTTATAACTTATTTATCAGAAGGAAAAACTAAATCTGAAATTCATGATTTTTCAGAAGACTTTATACGGGATTTGTTTATTTAGCTTGAGCTACTTTTCATTTACCAGTGAAAGGAAATTGAAAGAAGGTTTGGAGCGGAAGTTGAAATCGAGTTTTGTATTGTATTCTTCTTGGAAGGCATTGCAAATTCAATTTGACGAAAAAGCGTCATTTGAAAACATCTAGAGTCTAGACCTAGACGTTTCAGTGTTCGATGCAAGCTGGTTTATGTACAAGCCTTCGTCGACTGAAGTTCTAAACCTTTCAAGAGTTTCCAAATCCGTGAAGCGATCTCCGGCAAAGCTGACTCTGTTCAAGAGTGTATTTACGGGATAATCTTTCCTGAAGTACATGACCGGTATAGGAAAAGTACGATAACTTCAATGAGCCCGATGGTAGACATCGAAGCACAAGCTGTTTGGAGTGGAGGCAGAGGGTTCTCTCCCACCTAAGCTGGGATTTTACATCTTCATAACGGAAACTTGGCTAATATCCACTCAAGTGTCTAAACAATAATCCGTAAACAGTCATTATTTCGGACTATTATTGCAATTGTACATATTGTATAATATATTTCAGACAATTGGAAGAGAATCAAATCTTGGTTTGGAAATGCTTGGCAGGTGCAAGACGATGGTTTCAGCATCGATCCGAAGCAGACCATTGATTATACGAATGTGCCCAGAGACGCCCTGTGATTTGCATACTGCGATTAGGTTCCAGCTCTTGCATTAGGCGTATAGTTCGGGCATTTCGACGTGCCAGTTCGATAACGCTTATTCAACCCTTTCCATGCCCTGACTGGAAAAAAGAATCTCCAAACTCACTTTACCTTTTGCTTCCCGAATAATAAAACTTCATCGGTATTACGTGGAATTTGAAATGATCCGAAGCTAGGAATATAATACTGCATATCGCTGAGATTGCTTCAAGCAGTTGATTCTTAGAGGTCTCTGCATGAAATGAATTTATATTTTGCAATTTGATGTAGGTTGTAAGAAGAGAGGTTGCCAACTCTTCCAGGGTGTAAACCTACTTCTGAGTTCAAGATATTTCAGGATATTTCAATGACTTTAGAAGATTTCACTGACTACACGAGATTTCAAGAAAATTCAAGTGAATTCAAATGACTTCAGAAGATTTCACTTCAGGAGATTTTACTGACTTCAGGAGTTTTCAAGAAAATTCAAGTGAATTCACGTCACTTCAAATGAATTCACGTGACTTCAAGTGAATTCAAATGACTGCAGAAGATTTCACTTCAGGCGATTTCACTGACTTCAGGAAATTTCAAGGAAATTAAAATGAATTCACGCGACTTCAAGTGAATTCACGTGACTTCGGGAGATTTCAAGAAAATTCAAATGAATTCACGTAACTTCAAGTGACTTCAAGTGAATTCACATGACTTCAAGTGACTTCAAATAACTTCAAGTTACTTCACTGACTTCAGGAGATTTCAAGAAAATTCAAGTGAATTCACGTCACTTCGAATAAATTCACGTGACTTCGAGTGAATTCAAATGACTTCAGAAGATTTCATTGACTTCAGGAGATTTCAAGACAATTAAAATGAATTCACATGACTTCAAGTGACTTCAAATAACTTCAAGTTACTTCACTGACTTCAGGAGATTTCAAGAAAATTGAAGTGAATTCACGTGACTTCAAGTGACTTCAAATGACTGCAGATGTTTCAGGAGATTTCAGGAGATTTCAGTGCAAGTGTACACCTGATTTTATGAGTTGTCAACCCCTCGGTTTCATGTTTTCGAAATAAGTTACCAAAACTAGTGATGGGACATCGAATGGAAAATATCGATGTTTCAAACATCGCTACATCGAAAAGATAACATCGATTACATTATTTTTGACACAATGGGTGAAAAAAATCGACATCAAAACTTTATATCGATATTTAACACATCGACATCGATAAGCAACATCGATGTTTAAAAAATCGATAATCGAAAGAAAAAATCGATGTTTTCGATGTTTCGACATTGATGTCCCATCACTACTCTGTTTGCTGATTGTCTTCCAAAGCTGAGAAGATTATAAACGCGATATCAATACCAAAGGAAGTTGAATTGACACTGAAGATACTGAATTAAGATGAACATTGTTAAGTTTAATTGTGGGTCAAGATTCGTGGTTTAGAATCTCGAATCCTAAGATTCATAAGAGAGATAAGGGTCTTCTCGTGCAGTCGCAATCATAAAGGCCTCCGTGAAATACGCAAATGCCGGTAACTCGTAAAGGCAACCAACCGCGAACTAAAACCATCTCTGCTAAAACTAAGCTCGCCAATAGTTCCATCCTTAATCCAGGACAGGACCGCCACGAAGTGACCTCTGCATCCTCTTTGCTCTTTCTAGTGCTCTATGTTCCCATTTCATTCGTTTCGTCTATCTCATTCTTGCATCCGGCTCTTCCTCTGTGTCGTTACATGCGACTGCATCTCGACGATGCCCGATGCTCGTGGTAACGCGTTTTACTTCACCGAGAGCGAAATAAGTGGCTTCGAGGATTCTGCCGTAGACACCGGGGGTGCATAAACTTTCAGTGTCGCGGCCATTTACTTTTCACTCTTGACGTAATACGTAATTCAAAGGAGGCATCCAGCTTATTCAGAAGTGTATTTTTCAATCGTCGTCCCCCCAATGAGAGAATTATTCAGAGCAGTAAAAGATTCCGCTTCAAAGAGCGCCCTTCACATTTCATTCAATGATTTTTATGGGACATAATAAGAAAATTGCTAATAGCATTAGAAAATGGAAAATATCCTTAAATGGAAAATATCCTTAAATAAGAAGTGTTATTCCTTTCTATATATTTTTTCCAAGTGCAAATGTCATATTTCGCATTTGAACGATCTAAAAAAATTATTAATTTTTTAGAATTTCTTTCACTAATATTAATTCAGGGACCTTAAAAACACGTTCTATGAAGAAAAATCTCACACTTCCTAATTCTAGGGGTGAGAAACAACCCTTAACATATTTTAACGTTGGACTACTAAAGATAATTTTACGGAAAAAATTAAATGGCTGAATTTACTATTTAAAATAGTCAACATGCGCTCTGAATGTATTTTTTCTGGAATTCAGTAACTTTTACTATTTAAAATTGTAATTTTTGCTAAGAAAATTGCAAACCCTGCTATTTTCTTTGTAAAAGTTACAAGTTGAAATAGTAAAGCTTACAAAATTCCAGGAAAAAGGCGCATTTTGACTATTTTAAACGGTAAATTCAGCCATTTTTTTCATTTTATTTTTTTCGTGTTTCCACGCCGAGAAATGTTTATATAGTTATTAATTATAGGGTCGTTTTCTCGACATTTGTTATTTTTCGCAACGGGTTTTTCTCTGAATAAACGTTAATTTTAACAACTTTAAAATTGTACCTGCATTAAAGTACGTTAAGGGTTGTTTCTCACCCTTTCACATTATTTCGCTAAGGTTTTCCAGAATCGAAATTAATCGGTCTCGCTACCTGCTGGAAATGTACCATCTCTGGATTTGCGAGCACTGCACGGTTCTGCGACATTTTGATATCATAAATATAGACAGTGATGGATTCTAAAATGTCTGCATCCATCAAACTTTCTTTCTCCCCAGTATAAATTGAACTCATCAAAGAAAAAATCGATATAGCGTGTCCGTTTTATAAAAGGGTGAAACTGACATCTTCAGTATTAACTAGGAAACTGTCAAGTTATTGGCATAAACACGAGAGCAAGCAGGAAAATCGAGAATAAAGAATCATGTAAAAAGTATGTTAATAACTTGAGCTCTTCCTCCTTGTTGTTAATATTATTTATAACGAAGGCAGGATAAAATATGTTATTATATTCGCTCATTCATTATAACTCTCCTTGCTTTGCATAAATTATGCAAAAATTCTAAGGGGTTGTGACATTTTGAATGGATTACAGAATCTTAGGGAGGCTGTTCATAAAAACGTGACTGCACATTCCATTAACGCGACTAGACTTTTCTCATTGTGGACTTTGAAGGGTGGAAAATACACATTGAATATTTTTTCATCAAAGACAGTTTTGAACTTGTCCAAGGTGAAATGTATTCTGCATAATATGACGTCATAAATTTTGTATAATAAATTTGCTCATCTACAGATTTCGGTGGTATTATAAAAAAAAGATTGATGAATTATTTGGAAGGTCGGATCAAAGGCTATTATTGGGTAGATTAAGAAGAAGTATTGCCACGTGAGTTAACGCTTTGGTGATCGCGGAACAGATTAGCCAGCCAGTTTGACCAGGGGAGAAAAGAAAAGAGAAAAGAATCGTGGCCTTTATCTGTTTACCTTGTAACCCTTTTGCGTTTGCGGAACTTGGCTCACGAAATGAACGCGATTGAGACAACTTGCGACTCTGCATTGAGATAGAATCTCAGCAACTTGCTCGTGAACGATTGGCTCCCGCACCAGACTTTTAAGACAAAATGAAACCATCTATCTTGAGATATAATACTTTAAACGCCACTTTTAACGTCGCCGATTTATTTGCCACCTCAATTTTGCGAAATATGGCAAAGTTTATTTTGTCGCTGAATGTTGAGGCCTTTGACCTGTCTCAGAGGATAAGGTCAGAGAAACGGGTTCGGTACTACGGAGTCTCGCGATGCTCGCATTGTTAGAACACGGGGTGTATCTCGATGACGAAGTGCGTCGCGCTCAGGTTTATATAAATGTACACGATATAATGTACGTAACGTACTTATACACGACCAGTATCAACGCACGTATGGGTCTCCTATCTCGGATAGATCACTGGGTATTAAACCTCTGTGATTCGCGAAACGATTCAGTGTATGCGACTTCACGATTTCGTGAATTTATATCCAGTACTGTAATGCTTTTATGGCCGAGTGTGCGATTATTCAGAGTGCTGATTTCGAAAGCTACTTTCGCATAAAAACGAATATTCCAAGTTTTATGCTTTAAATCCATTACCAAAGATAAAAAAAAATGTTTTACGATATGCGTCGAGCAAATGCTACTCAAATCTTTCGGACGAGTCAATGTTCCCGGGGTTAATGTCACGGATACGAGGGACACTTGTGGAGATACGGATGACCAAGCGGTTTTGTTAATCAGGGTTAAGCTTGCGCAGAGGATGTTCCAAACCGATCATGAGTTGCACTCTGAGTTCCGTTTAATCCGAAATAAATTGTGGAACCTGAAAGATTTAACGTTGTGTCGGAAGCAAAGTATAACGAATCGTTTAACATGAAAACGGTTTCAGCGACAATGTAAGCGATTGTAAATATGTGCCCACGTGATCCCCATTAAGAACACAAAGGAAGTCGAAAAGTGACAATTTCTCAGTCTCTTCAACTCACATAAAAAGTAAAGAATATCGAATTTTGTACATTACCGTCGTGAAAATGGGACATACTCCTTGTAACTCTCAAGTGTAAGAAATGATACATACCTGGAACAACATTAAAAAAATATTTCATTAGAAGAGAAAAAAAACTGGAAAATGATATAAATTTATTTAATTAAACTATTAAACCAACACGCGCGCGATCATTTTGTATTCCTTCTTACAACTTCAAGTCATTCAAAGGCCAATCAGATTTGCAACAACATTGTATGCCATATTTTCGAGACATTTTGTGACACCATTTTTTTAAAGAGGAATTTCAAAAGGTTTCTAAGAATTTTAAGTGATTTTGACGATTTTCAAGTAATTTTGACTAAATTCAAAAGAATTTTAGAATTTCTTAACGATTTCGTAGAATTTTAAGGGCTTTCAGAATATTTCGTGGAATTTTAAAGGAATTCATGCAATATTAAGAAATTTTTAAAAGAATTTTAAAGGGTTTTAATGGATTTTGAATGTTGTAAAATTTGGAGGAATTTAAAAATGTTTAAACGAATTTTAAGGGATTTGGAAGGTTTTGTGTGAAACTTTAAGAGATTTCAAACAGTTTTTAGGGTTTTAAGGAATTTACAAACTTGTTGTGGAATTTCAAGGAATTTTCAGAGATTTTAACGTATTCTATTAATTTTATTTTATCCTTATTTATTAAGGAATGTTGACGATTTTTAAATGATTTTAAGAGGATTCAAGGGATTTTTATGATTTATAAAAGATTTTGTGAAATATTAAAGGATTGCATGGAATTTGATGAGATTTATAATAATTTTATTGAATTTTAAAAAAGGGAATATTATCGTAGAATTTTATGGAATTTACAAAAGTTTCTACGAATTTTAAGAGATTTTTACAAATTTTAACGAATTTGAGGAGATATTTATAACTTTTAAAATATTGTATGGATTTTGAAGGGTCTTAAAGTTTGTCGGGTAATTTTATTGAGGGATTTCAAAAGATTTTTAGGACTCAAGAGATTTCGTAGAATTTAAAAGGATTTGGAAAGTTATCGTCAAATTTTTAGGGATTTCAAGAGGTTTTTCTGATTTTTAAAAGATTTTGTGGATTTTTAAGGTTTTTTATGAAATTTTAAGGGATTTTAAAAGAATTTAAGAGATTTTTATGAGTTTTATAAAAAATTTGTGAAATTTTAAAGGATTTCATGGTATGTTATGAGATTTTTAATAATTTTAAGGAATTTCAAGAGGTTTCTAAGAATATTTTAAGAGATTTTAACGAATTTTGGATTTCGAAGTTTTTTGTAAAATTTTAAGAGACCAGCAAATCAACATGTGCGCTATTATTTGGTTTTCCTTGTTACAATTTCAAGTCATTCAAAAGCCAATCAGGTTTGCAACAACAATGTATGCGAGATTTTCGAGACATTTCGTGACACCACTTTTTAAAAATAGAACAAAGCCAATTTTGGTTAGCATTTCCCTGAAAATGCATAGAAAAAAAAAAGTTTTGAATCAAGCCCGAAAGGCGGTCTAGTTTGTGTTAAAATTTAAGCCAGTTTTTGGACTTAAAACTAACTTTAAACCCAAAAACTGGCTTAAATTGTAACACAAACTTCGGGATTGATTCAAAACTTTTTTTTTTCTGTATGAAAAATAATCGCAGTTCAAAACATGAAATCACGGAATTTAGTGATTACCATAGAGGCTGTTAACGAGACTAATTTCAATTCGTTTATTTGAAAGGCTCCGATCCATTTGATAAAATGAAACCCCACAATTTTACCTCGATTGGAATTGATTTATTGTAAAAAAAAAAACATTAAATGTAGCTGATAGATCGTCCAGCAGTAAGTAAATAGAAATGATTCTTTTTCTATTATTGGAACATTATTCAAAGGACGTTTTAAACGATCGAAAATAGATTCCTGGGGTACAATCGTACACGTGAAGTTGCAAGTTGCAACCAATCGGAAAAGAAATATGTACGAAGTCTCGAGAAACAGCTACTGCTAAGAGGACGCGATTTAAGCGACAAAGAGATATAAAGATATCGTATAAGACCTGGCGCGGCGCGGCGCTGTGCAACTGCATCGCGTTGTACTTAAGTATCTTTGAGACTCGGTGCTGGCGAGGCAGGAAAAGAAAACTACACACGTGATACATGGGAGCTGTTCCTAGCTAGGCTATGGGAACACTATGACAAAATACACCCCTGTTATACCTCCGAGCATTCGCTTTACGACTGGAAAAGTGCAAAACGTTCGCTCTAGGGGAAAAAGTTGGATCCAACCATCCGTCTATACCATTTCAATATACATATTACATTTCCCTCGAAATTTAGATATAAAAAAATTCAGATTCAGTAAAAAATCCATTTTATGCGATATTTCCATTTATAGTACTAAATTTTTAACAAAAATGTAGAAATTCTGTTATTAAAAAAAAAATGTACATGCCAGAACAAATGAAAGCTCGTACATATGTATATATTTCATGTAAAAAGGTTCATATTTTACCATTATCAAAATTTTGTTTTAAATCTCTACCGACAATGGGAGAAATGAAACAAAATTTGTATAAAAGTATCGATTACGAAACAAATATCGAAGGGAAAATTGTCGATAATTTGTCTGGGAAAATAATTCCTTTGAGCGTGTTATACCGCAATCTATTCAAGCCTTGATCCAGCCACTTTTCTTATTTCGCTTTCCTGGTATCGACACCACTCGTTGAGGAAGCGAGTTTCGCGAGAGTTTGATTAGTCGAAGGAGATCAAACGAGGAAACTCAATATCTATATATTGTCAGAGTTTCGAAAACTCTGGAATACCTCGATCGGCTGTGAAGCAAACTTTATAGCGGGGTTTGTTCTACACATGTAAGATTCGTTGGCTGCGAGACTAAATCGCAAAGCCGAAATTGAGGCGAAAATCGATTTTCCACGAGGTCTCCAATCTCAAGTTTTATATGAAGTCAACTAGTCAAGGTAACGCTTTGACGGCAGGAGTTAATGGAAGTGACGCTAAAGTTTCCTTGGACTTTAACCACTTTTCATCGGACCTTCTTCTCTGGAATTCGCGGAACGAATTTTGTTTATCTTGGAAACTATGGAATAACAAAATCAGAAAAACTGAACAATCTCCTTTTACAAGTTAAAATTTTACATTATTTTAATTGATTCATGTTATGTTCGAAAATATCCGCTCATTTATACTTTTTCAGTAATGAGATGCTTGAAGAAAACTATTACTCTTCTCTAGACTTGTTCGGCATATGCACTACTAGAAAAGAAAATACTATAGGTGACTCGAAGTGAGAACTATCTTAAAGTGTCGTTAGGAAGTCATCCATTATGCGGCAAAGGCAGCCGTAAGTCCAGGCCGCGAATCTTCGACGAACCTACAGCGGACACGCCTCACCCACACTTTTCCTTTTTCTTCCCATCCGTTTTACTCTTTTATTTTCCTGCTTCGTCTTCTTTTTCTTCTTCATTTTCTTTGGAAGAGCTTAAAGAGTCGGAAACGCCAGGAATACTGTCGATTTAAGAGTACTTTCAGAAAACTTTCGAGCATCGAGGCCGGGTGAGACATATACATTAAACATCTCTAATTTGCATATTGCTATTTTATTGCATGAATAATGCCAAAATTATATTTTCAAAATTAGCAAGAAGTGTCTAACAAAGTTCCAGTCACGTAGCAAGAACTAGTACAATACGAGAGATACTCGATTGTCTTTCTCAAGTTCCAAGCGTTTCACAGGAGCATTCTCAAAAACTGAGAATTTCATTCTTTTTTCTGTCCTTTTTAGAACAGGATTATAGCTATAGTGGTGACATTGTTTTATTTCAAATGTCAATTTTGCCACACTAGCAGGAACAGTAAGAAAACTACAAATCATATGTATTTTGATTAAAATGAACTGAATTATAAATTAAAACGTTGCGAGCATCATGATGCCTTTGAGAAGCTCATGATATGTAGAATACATGATCCCGTTCTAATGAAAAGGAGCAAAAGCTCGCAATTCAAATGCAAAAGTGCGTATTGACTGTGCTTTTGGGAACGGGTTGAGTAATTCAAGCATGCAGTGGCAAATAAAGGCACAGTGATAAAATTTGTCTTCATCATCGTTGGAACCGCCATCAAACCACGATCGCTGATGCACAGAATTATCGTAGTCAATTTCAAACTGAATTTAGTATCGATGTGAATTTTATTAAAAACACATACAAAATATGCTACCAAATTTTGATGATATTTAACATTTTAATTGATGAAATGTTGAAATTTAGCTTCCCTATTGCGGGTATTTGTTTTAGTGAATATGCAATCCTTTCAACAATCTGCGGATCAATATACTCGACTGAATACCATACAGTTTCGAAATCGAGAATTGAAGAGAAGCGAATAATTATCAGTGAACATGTTCATTACATAATGATAATGATGATGATAATAATAATAATAATAATAATAATAACGTACTGATCGTTCTCCTTTCGCAGTTGTAATATATGCCTAAGGTTCTCCGACTATTGTGTTCTGCGAAGACGCGTAAAGCTTTCAATTAGAAAAAATTGTTCCTATATTATTAAGCGCTGTATTTAAACACGATAAGGTTGCAATTACAGGCCTTTCTCTCGGTGACTGCAGCACTTTTGCGCTCTCTGGACTATACAACAGCGTCATTCAAGAAGTTCAAAGAGCGATTATATAGAAACTGATTGCACGTCCTCGACTCAATAGTATTACTTCTTAGTCTCTTTCACTCTTGCAAAACATTTCCAAAGATGCCGAACTTTACCTTCCGATAAGAGCATTGAAATATGCAAGAAAATTAAACAAAACAAACGATAAATTGATGAAAAAAAAAATCAAAACGAGACTTAATTGATTTTCATGAGAGAAGATACATGTAAATACCATGTTACCTAATTTGCAAGGAATTCGCATGTGGGAGGGAAGGTGCGTGCAAATCATGCAATAATTGGCTTGTATAATACAAACTGATGTGCAGTGCATTAGCCCCTCGAATCGAAGAAGATCCAACCGTATTTCAACCCACGCAATTCAGACATGGAATTTGAGAATATGAATATACAAACTGGACTTTAGAGTTCTAAAGCCCAGTTTGTTCTCATGAAGTGAAAATTTCTCGCATAAAGATATTTTTTTCATGGACTAGGATAGTGATTAGGACATTGATGTTCACTCTGTCGATGTATCGATCTTCTAAAACATGGATGTTTCATTTCGATGTCTCATTACTGACATATAATGCAGAATATGTCCCACAAAGTACAGATATTCTATCAAAACATCAACATAAAGCTTTATGTCGAAAACGAGTTTACGATCAACGCCGAGATTGAGATTTTACAGCCAGGCTGTCCTGAAGTTGAGATAAGCAGTTGAGTTTTAAATTCCTGCCACGTACCGGTGGATAAAAAGGAGTCTCACTTTTTAAGCTTTAAACGACTTTCTTACTTTTTCAAATCATTCTTTCCGTCTTTTCACTCGCAATCGTGAATCTCTTTTCACACCGTTTCCTCACGCATCGATTTTTCAACTGTGGTTATTTCCATGAAAGGTTTCCCGCTTGGAAATATTTTCAAGGTTCATATATATCAAAGGATGTTTAATATCCAGCGGGAATTCATATTTATTATGAAAATCATATAATAAACATGAATTCAACGTTATGAAAAGATAGAAATCGTATATAATATTCGGTAATTTGGAAATAATCGATGATAAGGGAATAGTTAGCAAAGTACAAGTTGGGGAAATCTCGTTAGTCCTATCAGAAATTCTATATTTGAGACATTCGAATGTAAGGGGTGCCTCCACATTTGCATAGGTACGCCTGTAATAGCAGGCGTGCATGGTAGGAACACGCCTTTGTATAATATCTCTATGCATAATGTATAATTCACACCCTTTTGACGATTTGGAAAATCAGAGGACGTCCTTCAGATCGCCAGACGTCTCTTCTTAATGCTTCTTAACGACTAATCGATCCGGATGATTTAATTAAATCTTCCACGCTCTAAACGATTCTCCCAGGCTTTTTCAATAAATGATTGATTACGACATTAATCCCATTTTTTCAGGCAAAATTTCTTATATCAAGCGAGAATGAAAGTCAATCAAAACATTTTAAATTCGATTAGCAGACCTAATTTTTTGCCATTTGATAAGAAGAACCTTCTTTACAAAATTTAATCCTATCTTAAAAAAGTGGTGTCACGAAATGTCTCGAAAATCTCGCATACATTGTTGTTGCAAACCTGATTGGCTTTTGAATGACTTGAAGTTGAAAGAAGAAAAATAAACTAATGGCGCAAAAAAATTTCGAGAAAACCTTCGAAATACCTTAAAATTCGTTAAGACTTCTTAAAACTTCTTGAAATAATTGAAACTTCTTTCTTAAAATCATGAAATCCTTAAAAATTCTACAAAATATGTTAAAAATTAGAAAAATCAAAAAAATTACCTGAAATCCTTTAAACCCCATGAAATATTCTAAAACTCATAAAATTCTCTTGAAATCTTTTAAAATTCGTGAAAACTTCTTAAAATTCCCAGAAACTGTTTGAAATTCTTTAAGTTATACGAGTCCTTTAAAGTTCCTTGAGTCCTTTAAAATCTATTAAAATTATTATAAATCTCATAAAATTCCATAAAACATTTTTAAAATTATTAAAATCTCTTGGCTTCTTTTAAAATTCCTGAAAATTATATTACAACATTTAGAATTCCTTAAAGTCCCTTAAAATTCTCTGAAACCCTTTGAAATCTCTTAAAGTTCCACGAAACTTCATGAGATTCAAAATCCCCTAAATTCTCTTAAAACACTCAGAAACCTTTTCAAATCACTTAAAATTTCATGAAAACCTTCGAAATTGTTTAAAATACGTTAAGATTTCTTAAAACTTTCAAAAACCCCTTGAAATCCCTTAAAAATCCACAAAAACCATTAAAATTATAAATCTCTTGAAATTCAAGTTAAAATTAGCAAAAATCTCTAAAAATTCATAAAAAAAAAACTCTTGGCATTTCTTAACATTTAGAATCTCTTAAACTCCTTAGAAGTCTTATCAAATTCCATGAAATCCTTAAAAATTCTACAAAATATGTTAAAAATTAGAAAAATCAATAAAATTACCTGACAACTTTTAAATTCTTTAAACCCCATAAAATATTCTAAAACTCATAAAAATCTTCTGAATTCCCTTACAATTCCTCGAAATTTCACAAAAACATTAGAAATCGCTTAAAACTCCTTGGAATCTTTTAAAGTTCTTATAGAACCTCTTATTAATATTCTTCAAAATATCAAAACATTTAAAACCCCTTAAAATTCCTTAGGTTAAAAAAATCTCTCAAAATATCATGAATTTCATTAAAATTCCACGAAATATTCTAAAATACCTTAAAATTCTACGAAATCTTTCAAAAATCCTAAAAATCTTTAGAATTTGGTATAAAAAATCACTTGAAAATGATCAAAATCCATTAAAATTCCTAGAAACCTCTTGAAATACCTCTCTAAAAAAAGTGATGTAACGAAATGTCCCTAAAATTTCGAAGACATTGTTGTTTTAAATCTACTCTCTAAATTTGAATCAGAAAAATTTCATTGATTTTTTAATGACCTGAAGTTGTAAGAAATTAAATAAATAATCGTGCGCATAGCGCGCGTGTGAATTAAAAAAATCCCGTAATTAAAAAAATCCCGTAAATCTCGAAAATGATCATTAATTGAATAAATCACTTGGAATTTTCATGGCTAGACTTATTTTTGAGTGGAAAAATTATGTCAAAGGCGTCCCGTCGGAAAAAGATTTTTTTTTTTTTTTTTAATGAGACACGCGAGACAAGTGTGGTGCTTCCGCTCGCGATTTAATTAGCGGTCGACTACGACAGAAAGAAGCGAGGGACTCGCAGGTGTAGTCCTCTCTCTTTGGGTGCAAAGCCCGAGAACGACGCTTGCATTTTTTAGAAGTCGTTTCAGCGCTTGGAACGGTCGTCTCTTGAATTATGCGCGCTTCTCTACCACCCCACGAGGGAATCGTCCAAGACGTAATGGTAGTGAATTTTTGCAAAATTAAAACGTGATCGCTTAACAACGCCACATTTCCAGTCTTGCAAGACTTACACGTCTTTCTCGCTGTCCCGAACATAGTCTCGGGATTACCAAGCATGAATATGCACGCCAAGATGGAGTACGATGGGACCTTTTCTAATTATCTCAGATTTTCCTTAAGTAGAGCCCAACTTTCACAATTGTCTCATGAAGGACTTCATTCAAAACTCCTGAATTAATTAAAGTATTAAATTTTAGGAAATGTCTAACTTTGACTGAATTCTGAGGAAAATAATTCATCTTGTGCAAAATGAGATACTTAAAAGGATCAAGTGAAGCTTTTCCAAGGGAAAAATTACCTCAATTATATATGCTAAGGTCTCCTTCGTTCATTGATTATTAAAAAGTCACCCGAATCAGGTTTGCATATCTGAAAAGCTCTAATATGAATTAAGACCTGTTTTATACATTAGCCACAATTCCACTCCTGCGATCATATTCTCCTTTGCACAAAAGCCAATTAATTTCCCCCACTGCTCATCCTAAAATTAGTTATTTCACATCCAATTATTTAAAATTGATTAAATTCCACCTACTGTTTCAATCAGAAGCAAACTTTTGGGATATAAATTTAATTTCGTATTAATTAGAGGAAAGTCCAATATTTGCGTGGATAAATTTACTAATACCTACATATTTTCGAACACATTGCGGTATTTATTTATATCAAACTAGGTTTTCATTGAATTTTATGTAATGCGATTTCGAAAAATTAAAGGACCTGACACATTTAAGGGTTTTCAATATTATATTATACTATATTATATTTTTTGGGAGGTTTTCAATATTTTGAAACAGAATTGCGTGTTCCTTATCTATTGAGAATGACTTTGTGCAGGAACATATTCCGCTGAAACAGATCCAGTGGGATTAACAGTATGGTTGGTCGGTCGGAATGCAAATTCAGTTTCTGCCATTATAGGATGGTCTATACGTGTCTGCAATCTCTGAACTCGATGCGTAGTTTGCAGTATTTTATAGGTGTGTATGCTGCGTGAAATATACGCATAGAAGATCCGCTGCTCGTTTTCTGCTATAGCACCCAAACAATTGGCACAGATCGATAAAGTCTAATTTCATTTTCATCTCTTTGTCTTGATTGCCAGCCAGAGATAATTAATCATTTAATTACTCAGAACTGGGTTCCTCGTTCGAAATACAAGGTTCAGTAATCCCAATCAAAATCAATTCTTTCTATCGGATAACAGATGAAAACCAAAAATAGATTAGATTGTTGAAAAAGGAATTTTTCTAATTTGTAGATAAGCATTATTTCATCTTTGATTTCACTACTAATTAATTACCGGGTGATCAAAAAGTGTCTGTCAAAATATAATTCTTAGCTTCGTTTTTTATTTTGATAATTATTAATATTTCTATCACAATTGTAGCCAAATATCCTTTTGTTTATTAGCAAAGTTAGCTTAGTAGCAACTCAGAGTCCCTACCCAGGTCTTGAACTACGGGGGAGGTTTCACGTCTCGTGATGATAATGAATTGAATTACCGAACATGAAAAAAAAAGTTAATGTTAAGGATAGAGCTTTGTTGTATTTAATTTCTTATCAAGGGCGGAAGTCTATTGACAAGCTAGAACCGAGTTCTACTTTGCCATCTCATTATTTTAATTACTCTCAAATTCCTGAAGTAATCGTTTGCAAAGATTACAAAGCGAGCGATGGTCAGTTCTGCTTACTGTTGAGGGCCACCACGGCACATATCAGCCCACGGCTACATGCCTGACTTTATTTCGTTTTTACAGTGGTATCCTAAATGTATTTCTGTGTTTCGATTAATGAGACAGCGATAAAGCAAACAGGGGAACTGGCGAAGGCGCGCTTGTATGAACGTGTTTAAATATAGAGATAGAAGAGAATAAAGAAATGAGAGGAAGGAAGAGGAAGGAAGAGGAACAAAGATAGGTTCGTTCTTGCGGTTTAGTAGAGGCTCTTCTTCCCGACTAGCATTGGCTCCCGATCAACGCGAGCCAAGCGGTAGGTAGGAAGGTAATTGCAATATCATTAATTAACTATAGGTCCGCCATGGTGGTTCGTTGCGCGACACTTTTTATCAGTCGCTCACGAATGGTCAGAGCAGGAGCCAGAGAGAGCGAGTCCTGCGAGCCTCTCTCCCATTCGACTGGTCGGCCAAGCTCCTCTTATCTCTCTAAAGATTCCTCGGCTTTAATTGCGCTAGTCATTCGTCCTTCTCCCTGCACCCCATCTTGCCTTCGACTATCTTCTATGATCCCCACGCATTCGACGATGGGAACCGAGTAATCGAGTCGCAAGCTACTTACAGAATTTGATCTCTCCAACTTCTTATATCTTAATAGCAGACTTCAGAAATCCCATCAGATTGCAATTTAACACACCAGGGCAAAATAAATAACAACCCATCCTCTGCAGTTTAGAAGGTGTAGATTACATATCATATTGCAAACTGTTTCCCCAATGAACTAGAGAGCAGGGACTGGTTTCACGATTCTTTTCTGAAGTTTGGCAACGTGAGAGGTGACTTAGGGATTGTGCATAAATTACGTTGAGGATTTTTCTGGGTATTTACCCCTCCCCCCTGGAACGCAATGTGAAGTTGTCTGAAATCCATATCTTTTTTAGAAAAGGAAATTCATCATAATAAATTGAATTTTAAAGGTTTTTTCTTACTATTTTTAAGCTCTTTTCTACAATGCATTTTAATCTCCCGCCATATTTAACTAATGAATTTAACACGTTACTGTATTTAAACCCCCCTCCCCCTAGCGTTACTATACGTAGATTTGGACTGAACCCCCCTTCCCCAAATGACTCAACGTAATTTATGCACAACCCCTTATCCACAATGTAGATACGATGAGTGAATTTGGAATGGCATTTCTTATCGTATATGTATACATATAAGATGCATCTTCATAACTTATTGTCTTGTGGAACGTCTTCAAATAGACTGCCAAAATTATGGAAATGGGGTTGAGAACGTGAGGCCTGGGAAGTAGAATGGAATCGGAATCAGTAAGGTTGATGCCAGGGGCATTTCTCTATGGACTTGTACGTCCAGCGTCGTGATCTTCGTCCCAGGTTGGTACTCTATTTCGTTCTATCGATCAGAGTACATGCTCCCATGCAAACACACACGACGCATGGCGAATACGATGAAACCGGCAGTATCTGCGATCATTGCAGGCAGTAACAACGGCAGTTAATGTCCGGGGCCCCGTGGCCGGGTACTTCGTAACCCAATGAACAGATACAATCGGAACATAGATTAACTACAATATAGACCTCGTGGGTCTATAGCACCGAGTCCCAGCTCAGTCGACATGAATGACCGTGTCGCCAGTGAAAATTGTCCAAATCCTTCCGAGTGGAATCCATCGATCCCCCATTTACACGTGACTCGTTCCGATGTGTAACAAAGTCGGATTAACGCTGGGGAGCGAAACGTGGCCAATGGATAGTTTCGGTCAAGTGCAGCATCCGCTTCATCGGATTTCCGATCGTTTTGCCGTACTCGAGCCAGAAGATTGGCATTGCCTCGTTAGCCGAAATTAAGGATTGAGAGGACATCCTAATTAATGACAAAGTAAAACTTTAAATAAATCAAACTCTGGCCAATTTTTCTTTTTCCCTGATTATTTAGATCCAAATGGGTAATTTTTCCAAAATGTTGCGATTCAAAGCATTGGATTGAAGTTTCAGACATCTTTTCTGACGAATTTTTTTTTGTTTCCAGTTTCTTGTTGATAATATCCAAAAAATGGAATTTTTAAATTAAAATTTAAAAACCAGTTAATACTGAAAACCTCAATAATTTTCATAAAATTCCTTTAATTTTCGTAAAATTTTTTAAAATTACTTAAAGTCTCTTGAAATCTCATTAAATTCCTGAAAATCCAATGAAATTTCGTAAAAATCCTTGAATGCCTTTAAAAGTTCTTAAAATTACTTAACATCCTATAAAATATCGAAAAATCCCTCAAAGTTACTTAAAATCCCATGAAATCTAAATAAATACTTTAAAATTCCTGAAAATCCAGTGAAATCTCGCCAAATCCCTTTAAATTTCTTCAAATTTAATAAAACCGCAATGTGAATAAAGTTGCGAACGTTCAAATGAACGAAATATTTTTTCAAATTATATTTTATCCAGAAATATTGTACCAACTAAAATTTTTTATTATTTTCAATGTAAATGAAACAATATTTAAAAACTTTTTGTTAGTTACAATTACAATCAATACAAAAATTCGTTCATTTGAACGTTCAGAACTTTTCATAATTAAAACCGCACTAACTGGTAAAATCTCTTAAAATTTCTGAAAATCACAATAAATTTCATAAAACAAAAATAATCTGAAGATTGTGTTAAAATTCGGCAAATTTACATAATTCGCGCAATTTGCATAAACCCAATTAGTTTTTAGATAAGAATGTGTTGTTCATTATTTTCGAGATAAAAAATTGAAGAGAGAAAAAATCGCATAAATCTCTTAAAATCAAAGCTCAAAGACCAAAATTGAAAGTGTAATTTTGTATCTACGAATAAGACCATAAAATCTATTACTGTTAATGTAACTGCCGTTTGCAACATTTTATGGGGTGTAAATGTGTGTGTCAGTTGGAAGATAGGTGAAACGACATTTCAAGCATTTTGGTGGGCCAGAGCCCTTATCTGTGAAGGCCATTAGAGGGCATGAGAGACAAACGAATGACATTCATGGGTTGCAGCTGGCGCCTATAGTTATCCTCCTGGACGAGTTATTATCTTAGGAATACCTGGCTGTCTTTCCAAGCTCCGTCAGCAATGTAATCTCGCGTTTATACCCAAATGGGTATTGTAATAACTGCGGGTTTCATCGCGATCCCTCTGTGCTTGTTGCCAGCATCGTCATAAATAAATTTCACATACTGTGCATTCGGTATTTCGAAAATTCCTTGGTATTGGTTTATGCAGTTCGTATAATGGATGCAGATAATTTGCATTATGCCAACTTCTCTATGAATATAATACACGTTGGAATTCTACTGGAGACGTTCACGTAAGAAATTTTGCTGAAAAATTACCCACCGAAGTACCTACGAAATTATCAAGTAAATGTGTGCATATTTTGACATCTTCCTCAAATTAAACACACACCAAAAGCAATCAACGTCTTTTATATAATTTTATGACAATTGCACTTTTTGTTATCTATTCACGAAAGTTGTTTCAAGGTAACGCAAACCAGTTCCTGGGCGACAAATATTTTTAGATTCATAAACGAGTTCTCTTCTAGAGATTATGGTCATAACTCAAGGCCGAAAGCTTGTTTTACATCAAGTGACATATTAGTATGTACATAATTTCATAAAAAAAATGTGAGGCTACTTTAGATAGTTTTTATTTTGAATGGTAGAGTTTATTCGTTATTTCTCTCGTTTCGGTTGAGATCTGCGTGAATTTCGCACTGTTTACAAAGTTTTATGATACCTAGTTAGCTTCTCGTTGAAACAGCCCATGTGAGGAGTCAACGGTGCTGCAGCAAACTCTTGCAGTTTAAGAAACGAGCGTGCTTTAAACATGCTTATGATCTACCCTCTTTCGACTAACAAAGATGAACTTTCGTTTCAGTGCTGCTTTTTACTCCCAACAAGCGAAGGCAGATACTCAATTTTCTCTGCACACTTAACGCGGTATTTTCTCGAGTTTCTCTCTTCTCTCCCACGAAAATTTACTTCGTTCTGCTGACGAAATGTAGCAAACAATCAGGTTAAAATGCTACTCAATACAGGAAATGGCTCTGAAAATATTTACTGAGGCAAGGAAAATATAAAAATAGGTAAGAGCTCTAAATTATTCTTTTTGTTATTATATTAATATATATGTTAATATTTCCATGCCATGCTCTGGTTTTTCCTGTCCAATATACAATCTTTTTTATCTTTATAAGAAATTCATAATAGAATTCCTGGAACCACCCCCTTTTCTGAACATAAAGATGCATCTGAGGTGAAGTAAATTGCCGTACTAAAACGTGCTGTAACTTTAATATTCAAATAACGTTTTTTCTAGGCGTATACATGAATTTTAAGCTCGCCAAACTTTCGTCGCTAGTAGACGTTTGCACGGAAAGTTAGAGAGGATCGATGTAGTTCGTTTCTTTCCAGAAGTAAATCCTATTCGAAGGTGCGGTGAACACGGCGCTTGCGAGATTAAGTTTACCCCGTGTGCTCCACCCTAAGATCGCAGTGGATGTTATTTCTCGAATTGTTTTTGCATCTCGGAAGAGATCGCCAGGAGATAGAGGGTACACGGTTTGGAGGCTGCAAGGAGCAGGAGCGTTTATGCATATCTTGAGAACCGATTATCGTTTCTACAATCGTACTGGGAGCTATTGCTACCTTCCCACTTTTTTACATTCCCCAATCTGCGGTCCACTTCTATTTTTGGAAATTGCCTCAATACCCGACGATTTATTCTTTGCGGAAGGGCTAAACCCGAAGGGTAGACAAAGTGTTGATTTTTTAAGACCCTCGTGGGAATTCTGCTACGTTTCTAACCATTTCTAACCACGATTTTTATGAAGTGGTTTTCCCACCCTGAATCAGAAAGATAAGAAAAATATGGGAGATATAAATGTTTTTGAATTCATTCAAACATACAGAGAACATACACTGTTAAAAATGTTTGCAAAATTAATATACTTTTAATATACATTTTGTAAAGTCATTTGCATATACCGTAAATTAAATTTAATATATTACCATATGTTTTAGAATTAATATAAAACCATATTAAAATTAATATAGGGTATATTAATATTAATATAAGATATATTAATATTAATATAAAGTATATTAATTTTAATATGGTTGTATATTAATTCTAAAACATAATGGTATATTAAATTTAATTGACGGTATATGCAAATGACTTTACTCACAATATATTAAATTTTGATCAGTTTTTTTTAACAGTGTATTGTATTTTGAAATTGCAATGATTTCGAGAATTTTCCTCACCAAATATTTGGGAAAATTCCTGAGATTTGGGAAAATTCCAGAGATTTTGTGGAAATTAGCGTTCGAATAATTTTAGGGAATATTCCCGAAGAAATTCTTTACAGTGTAGGTTTACATTCAAATAGGCGATTTGTCAGAGTCTGGTATAGAAAACCGACAGCTATGCATGCAAGTTTATTAATAGTGCGTCTTTAATTAGACTTTTGATGAAGAATAGGTCTGGTCTTCGATTACAGTGCGGGAAAGGGAAAATAATGCACGTCGCGAGACGTCCGAGGCAAAGACTCGAAAACGAGTATTTCATTGCGCTCGACGTAGACCGCCGTTAGTTTAGTTATACGACCATTAATAACGGCTGTCGTTTACCTCCGAAAGGAAAAAACGAGGAAGAAAGATACGCGAGAAGAAAATGACACTGCTCGATCCCTCGTCGGTTGAGGAATGAGAAACGATGGGGATCTGCGGCACCATTAACGCCACCGGTCGACCATAGCAGACATGTTAAGAGAAAGAACGAGAAAGATAGGAAGAAACTAAAACAGAAATCAAGAGAGGAAGATACACTTGGCTATGAACATATTTTAATTAATTTCAATTAATACTGTTTGGGTTTGGTAAATGTTGCACAAGTTGGGATATTAATGCGGCTTCAAAGGCAGGGGGATGTTTTAAATGAGAATATAAAAAAGGAAAGCAAGGATACTGGGGTTGTTCATAGACAGTGCTCACTCGCATCGAATACAGGAGTTAAATAAAATTTATCTCGACGCTCGCAGCCGCCGCGGAATTCCGGCGCATTCCAGCAGTAGACGTGGGTGGCAACCCTGATGTTTGCGAACGAACGAAACGAAGAAAAGGGGTTGAGGCAGAGAAGTACATCGGGAAAGTTCGAACGCGCGGTCGCAAGTGCCACGAACCATGCTTCGACGACAAAAAGAGCCTCCTCACACCTCCACTTTTCAAGAAAAATAGTCGCAATACTTGGAAAACACTCTCCTGCTGTAAACCTGTGTCAAGAAAAAGTAAACAACCAAGGGCAATTGAATAACATTTCCTATCACCAATCGAGAACGCATTCTGTTCGTTAATAATGATAAATAGGAAATAAGAAGTTCAGAGAGTTCTTCTTCTGCATTTATCATATCTTATAAAAGTGATGTTGCCAATATATCGAACATATTGTTGTCGAAATCCTGATTGGTTTAGAAATGCGCGAATTTTGTAAGATATTTTAGAAACTGTGTGCGAATTTTAATGTATTTTAAGAGATTTAATGAGATTTCACGGAATCTTGAATAATGTTAAGGGCATTAAAAAAAAAAAAAAAAAAAAAATGACCTAAAACTAGGTCATTTACCTCCGTTTAATGCAGACAGAGATAAATGGCCTAGTTTTAGTGAAAAATATTTATTATTGCGAACGTAAAGTTGCGGAAACTAAATTGCTCTTATGGTAAAGTATCACATGCCCTTAAGGAATTTAAAAGGGTTTTACGAAATTTATTGAGATTTTAGAATTATGAAGTGATTTCACGGTATTTCGAGAAATTTTAAGTAATTTTCAGAGATTCTACGATATTTCATTGGATTTTCATGAATTTTAAGGGACCTCATAAGATTTCATAAGATTTTAAGCAATTTTATGGGATTTGATGATATTTTGGAAAATTCTAAGTAATTTTAAGCGACTTTAAGATATTTTGAGATACTAAGTAATTTTAAGGACATTTATTTCCAGAAATTTGAAAGGATTTGATGAGATTATATTGGATTTTCAAGAATTTTAAAGAATTTAACAAAATTTCATGGAATTTTGAGTAATTTTAAGAGGTATATAATGAGATTTCATGGGATTTTAAGTAATTTGAAGTCGTTTTAAGAAATATCAATTGATTTTGAGAAATTTAAAGGAATTTCATAAGATATCACATTAGGATTTTAAATAATGTTTATTTCTTTTTATTTATATTTTTTTATAACGATAGGTTGTGGAATTTTAAGGAATTTTATGAAACATCAAAGAATATCAAGGAGTATTAAATGATTTTACAAAATTTAAAGGAGTTTCACCAGATTTTGAAGGATGTTAAAGGCATTTTAAGATATTGTATGAGGTATTAAGTAATTTTAAAGACTTTTAAGGGATTCAAGGGATTTTACAGAATTTCATGGAATTTTAAATACTTGTAAAATATTTTACGGGATATTAAATTATTTTAAGGACTTTTGAGAGATTCAAGGGATTTTCCGAAATTTCAGTGGATTTTCAAGAATTTTAATCAGATTTCATGGGACTTTGAGTTATTTTAAGGAATATCAACGAATATCAAGTGATTTTACGAAATTTAACGGAATTTCACCAGATTTTGAAGGATAATAAAAGCATTTAAGGAATTTTATGAAACTTATGGAGATCCCTGAAATTATATAAAGAATTACAAGTTTTTATATTTCAAGAAATAAAAGTTCTCAATTATGCAAAAACTAGAAATCAATCTTTCGCGGATCATATATTTGCTATAAGTGATGAAAATTTCCCATAAATGCTAGCGATGGGGTTTCGCTTCCTCGCGGACGCATAATATTAACTGGTTTCGTATTCCTTCGAACTATTTAAACAGTCTCGTGAAAAGTCTCTTTAAAAATTTCTTCCAATATCAAAAGACGCGTCACAGTTTCTCATTTTACAACATTGAAGATTGGGAGTCGAAAATTGGATAAATTTCTACGGGGAAAGTGAAAAAAGTTATTTAGAAACGTAGCACGTTAAGCCACGACCAAAAAATGAGAGACGAATAAATTAAAAGGCTTTCTGCGAACGAAAGCGTTTAATAAAAAGGGTTTGTGACGTGAAAGGGATAAACTGTGCTTTTGGTGCGTGTGCCGATGTCGCATTTCCTTTTTCCCAGCTTTCCGGGGTCTGGTTGCTGTTCCTGAATTGCGACCGCGTATTTGGTCTCGCTTGGTCGCGAACACCGGACGAATTTCAAATATTTGCCTACGCACGTGCGACGGCCGGAGGCAGGGTACACGCGTCGAAAATTCACGCGATTTATTTCGTCCTCCCACGTTTGGTCCTCCGTCTAGCCTGAGGGTGACCAGCCGGCCGCGTACCAATGCTTCGTTGCCATGGAATTAACGCGATTTCCGCGTAAACTCGTACGTATCACTGGCGTCGCTTTTGCCCAGGAGAAACGAGTTTAATCTCACTCGCCAAATGCCCCAGAGCCCAGGACTCATCTCCCTCTATAAGGATCACCCGGATGAACGCTACCTTATAGTACACCATCCAGAACAAATCTCATCATCATAAAATCTATCTTACCCCAAATATTATTTTAAATTTCAAAATAAACTTAATTAATATGTTTCAATATTACGTGGACATTCTCTCTCAAGTGATATAATTTTGTTTATAAAATAAAAATGTCCTCGTAAATGAAATTTGTCTAATCATTATTTTAATTACACACGTGACCACGAGAGCTGTGGACAGTTTTCGTATTATACTCTGATGGCTCAGCGCGATCATTTTAAATATCCGCAAAGTCCAGAAACGCACGGAAACTCATTTGGCGACGTATTATGCGGAGTAAATGAGATGAAAAGAGCAAAAGAGATGCAGAATATGTAAAAAATATAAAAAAGAGAGCTGATATAAAACGCGTACAAAGAAGAGAACTTTGCTGTTACAAGCATATTTTTATGCACAGGATTAGATAATAAGTTGTGCGAAATATGTATGTATGATAACAGTTTCAATTTAGAAACAGATTCAGAGATCTTATTCAAATTTTATGAAACTAGCACAGAATCTATAAGAAACTTTATTTTCTGAATTCTCTATAGCTTGTATACTTTTTTGAAGGAAGATAAGTAATGTTCTCTCCTTTAGTTTATTTCTGCATGATAGAAAGCTGAAAATTTCTTTCTCAATGATGTTGAGTAGAAACAAAAGGAATGGAGAAAATAGAGTAAAAGTAAGAATAGAGTAAAAGTAAGAATAGAGTAAAAGTAAGTACGATTTGGAAATAGGAGGGCAAAGTCGCGTATATTCTGCTCGGTAGTGCGCGAGTGTAGGCGACCGTTTAACGCAGTAAATTTTGCGCGAAAAGACCGAAGGACTCTTCCCCAAGTGGTAGTGGGTCTTCCGCGTACGAGTCCCGCGAGGTTCTTTTTTTCTTTTTTCTTTTCAGCTTCCTTCACTCTTTCAACCCTCTTTCTTCACTCGCCACTTTCCTGTTCCTTCGTTTCCCTCATGGCCCTACTCATTCGTTCCAGCACCCACCTCCTTCTTCTCTTCCTGACATCGCTGACGCCAACTACCGCCCGTGCTTTATTCCCTAAAGCTACGTCCGTTTCCTACATTTTTGTACTCTTTTTCCCAGGCACGTGAATAATTACTTTGCCCTCGTATTCCTCACCACCTTTTTACCCTGAACGATCCTCCTCAACCCTTGAAAGTTTCACCTGTCCCGAACTTTTCTTACGAATGACTATTCGTTCCTTTTCTATTATAGTTTAAGTACAAGGAGAAACATTTCATTTTAATACACATTTAACACATGAGGGCAATTAAAAAGCCACCAAGGTCGTTTAGATTAGCTTCAATAAATCAAATATCACGTCGATTTCATCCAAAATTGATTTTTGTTGTGAGTATTTAATCAGGGTGGTTTTTTTCTGGTCAAAGTTTTTTTAATTTTCCTGGTAAAATAAAAGTAATATTTATATTTACCGCAAAGCAGAAAGATTTATTTTAATTCATGACTTTTAATCCAAACATTCCGTAAAACAATAGAGCAAAAAGTTGCAAATTTTTTTTTTTTTTATAATGGAAAAAATAAAAATACTTTATCTTATATAGTATTGCTTTGAAGTTTCTGACTTCTAGTCTGATGAATTTTTTTTATTTATTTATTCTTGAGATTTTATTTTTATTTATTTACTAACAGAAATTCACTCGCGGTGTTGCTCGGAATTTTAAGATATTTCAAATGACTATAGAATTTCAAGGGTTTTTATAGAGACTTTAAGTGATTTTGGGGAATTTCAAGATATTTGAAGGAATTTCATTTGATTTTAAGGAACTTCAAGGAATTTTAAGAGATTTTAAGAAAACTCAAAGGATTTTTAAAAGAGTTCGAAAGAGTTATGAAAATAATTGTCCAAAGATTTTCCTACATTTCATAAGTTTTCAAGACAGGTAAATTTCTGCAAGTAAAGTAATCGTAAAATTGTAAAATATAAAAAGCAATTATAATTCCTTATAACTTATGTAAAAAGTAATAAAAAGGGCATCACAATTATTGGGACTAAGGTCACGATTACTGGTACGTTTACCTTAAATAAATAAAAATTTTAAATATAGGGAAGTTCGGAAACTTTTTTTTTGATATTTTTATTCCAATAAATGTCAAAAATCGTCAGACTAGACGTCTGAAACTTCAACCCAATTAATTATTTGCAGATAATCATTAAAAGAATGAAAACTTGAGTTTTAATACGATCAGAAGAAAACTCTTGGTTTTTGTTAATTAAATTTCCGGTCATTTCCCGGTTTCCCGGTCAAAACGCCACCCAGTTAATGTCTTCTTTATGTCAATTTAAATATTCTTATTTTAGATGTGTTGATCTTTCAACTAAAAAGTGTCACTATTATGCCGCTCACGAACAAAAGTTTATTGAATAGAGGCTAAATGGTAATTTAATGCATTGAACCGTATGCTTAAAAAGAACGGGAAATAGAGGCACGCGGGCTTCTGTGGCGTGAGAAGAATATTTATGTATTAGTCATTTGAGTTAAATGTTTGGACTGGTGGCAGAAAAGCGCACTTCTTTTTTTCTATTGTCTACTTCTTCTATTTGACTTTTGTCAGAAGAAATGTATAATAAGCATGTAAACATGTTTAGATTCTTTAAAATAAACATACACTAAGATCTGAGAAACTACAGGACTGGTAGTTCTATATATGCGTACACCCGCATAAATAGTGGAGTGCCCTAATCTGTCCATCGTACATCCTGCATATAACTCGCATGACAAGTTAGTCAAGTAGTTTGTTGTGAAAATTAAACCAACTTAAGTCAACTTAGTCAATGTCAAATGATAAATGATAAGGAATATACGTTAAGGTAAGGAAAATAAGCAAATGCTCGAAAGTATAAAACGATCGGTCCTGTAAAAAAATAATTAAATAAAACGTAATATTAATGTAAGAGATTTTGATGAGAAGTTCATAAATTCTGCCATCGACAGAATTTATATGTCTCCCTCGAATTCTTAGGTCCAGGATTTTCTTCAAGAAAGTCTTGAACGTAAGAAAGAAATGAATAAATGAATGGAAATAAATCATCGGTCAAAGTTGAGTCGAACAATGTGATGAGTCAAAAAAAGGAATGAAAAATGAGATGTGAGAATCGATAGACCAACAAAGCAAACGAATAAAGATGTTAGGAAATCTCTAACTGAAAGTAAATTCAGATCGGTAAATTCATTTCTAACGGTATTAGTTTCATCCGGCGCTTGTGCATAAGCGTAACAAAAGATTTGTCACTAGTCAAAAAATGACACTGGGCCCATTTTGACCTCGACTCGAACCTCGGCCCGATGAATATTAACTCGCGCGTTCAGAATCTCCACTGGAGAGATCGACTTACTGTTAGCCACCTTGTCCCGGTGTACTGCATTTCCCAGACTCGCTCGACCATAAAGAGACTCGGATGGCTTACCTGAAAAAGAAAGACAAACACATACAATGTTAGGCCAACCGAGCATGCTAACATAAACATATCTTACAGCTACGCCTAAATATTTGGCCACATGTCAACTTGTCGGTGTCTGGAGGTTCAGTTACAAACATACACGGCGGCATGCGGAGATTCTCCGCATACACCAGGACACTTTGAGTTTATATTTATACTTATACACAGAAAGAATAACAAATTCAAGATGAAAAATTCCAAATTGAACAGGGTGGTCACAAGATTCAATTTTTTCATTTCCCTGACTTTTCCCTGACTCTCAGACAAATTTTCCTGACAGAAAAGTATTTAAAATGTGAAATTTCATACAATATCACTTTAAATCTTTTGAAATTGAAAATCATTCACAACAATTAAAATTCATAAAAATCTGTTAAAATTATTGGAAACCTATTGAAATCCCTTAAAATTCAAATAAATTTTTTGAAATTCCTAGAAACATCTTTAAATGTATTAAAATTCCATGAAATCCTTAACAATTATCTTACGAAATCTTTTACAAATCATAAAAAATCTCATGAAATTCTTTAAAATTCCCTGACGTACCTACATTAAAGCTAAAAAAAACTCTTGAAATAAAAAATCTCACAAAATCTTTTAAAAACCAAAGATGACTTGAAAATTTTTTTAATTCTATGAGGACTATTAAAATTCCTTAAAATCATTTTTAAAATAATAAAATTACTTAAAATTTTTACAAGCTTCTTAAAATCCTTTAGAATTCCACGAAAAACTTTTAAATTCCTTAAAATACGTAACGATCTCTTAAAATTCTTGAGAACCTCTTGAAATTATTTAAACTACTTCAAAATCTTTTATAAATCATAAAAATTTTGTGAAATTGTTTTAAGTTCCATGAAAAAAATTTTAATTCCTTCAAATCACTCTAAAATAATCAAAATTTCTTAAAATTCTTACAAGCCTTTTAAAATCTTTTTAAATTCCACGATAATATTTATAATCCCTTAAAATCTATTTAAAATCTTACAAATTACTTAAAATCCTTACAAGCTTTTTAAAATCCTTTAAAATTCCTTAAAATTCTTTGAATTCCCTAAACTTCCTTAAAAATCTCTTGAAATTTCATGAAGTCCTTTAAAATAAAAAATCATAAGGAGTCTAGTATCGGTCAAACAACTTTGATTTCACTTTAAATAGAAATCAAGACCTTATCAACACTAAAAATATCAAAAGTAACATTTACTTTTTGCTGAATGTCTATGAAAGATGGATTACTTTGAATTCAAGATTTTTCTGTGATGAAGTTTATACTGTAGCCTATAACTGTATAAATGACGATGTATATATTCAATTCATACACAAGCACATCAGAATTCAACAGTATCACGATTGCTCTCGTAACTACACCAAGTTTCACTGTATCATGATACCGATTTACAGGTCGAATTCCCCTTTATCAACCCTACTACACTACTCGCCTAGAATCATGCATCTCTGATCGCCGATGGATCATTCGACTGGATACTGCCAGACATTAACCCAGTGGAATATAGCCCATCCTATTTAGAGGAATTGCGTACATGTGCACTAAACTATTGCCGAGGACATTTCCTACGATAAAAGCCAACTGAATCTAAATATACTCATTTCCAATTTTAGATTATTGCTCAATAGTCATTATTTTAATTAATTCTAGATTGTTCTATTATTTAAGAGCTTTCAACTACAGAAAACCATTAAAATGATATTTGCCCATATTTGAATCGAACAAATCAACGAACGTGATTAGCCGGTTCGCATTTGGAACATCCATTAGGGCTAACGTCACCATAATTTCAGTAGAGCAATTAAATTAATAGTATATGACCGTTAAAGATTGTTATACTGACTGTAGTAACTTCAAATAACTCATTCGTTGATTAGAAATTGGTTTTCCCATTTTCCCTGATTTGTAATTTTTCATTCTGAATAAATTCTACAGTTTGACTGTAAAGTAATAGCAAAGTCTACGGGCAACAATGTTTTTTCTCTTAACCCCGTTGTTTCGTGGAGCAGTGAGCTTTAAAATATTCAGATGGTTGGTGGCAACGCAACGGTTTCTGTAGGTAAACTATAAACCTAGGTGTTTTGTACGACTAAAAATTCCTCCTTTACACGAACGATCCGCCTCCGCAAGAAGTCCTCTTCGTGCAATCGAGCCTCCAACACACCCTCTTATTCCACCTTCTCCTGCCACCATCCTCAGGATCTTAAGACCACATCTGAAATCGAAAGATTCACTGCTCGAGAGCCTCGCTTCGAGGCAGATGTCAAGTGCTATTTTAGTTGGAAAGTGCTGTTTTCCAGTGGCACAAACAGACTCCCGACGAGAGCCTTAACGGACCTTTATTGTCGTATACACGCACGAACACCATCCAATCCGATATGGCCAGCGTTTACATGGATGGCAACGGGATCGAGTTGGGTGATCTGTTGAACAAAGAAACTTTTCCAGTTACGGCATCGTAAGGGGGAAAAACGTCCCGAAATCGAGACACAAATACAGTATTCATTTTAAAGAGTTCTTCACTTTCTTCTTATACAATTCAACATCCAAGAGTTGTTTTATAGATTCCAGAAATCTCTAACCAGCTGAGCATTAGATCCCTTCTAATGTTGATTCTGGATAAAGTTATGGAATTAATTTTCTAGCATAATGCGGATCTTAACTATAGTATTGAGATCCAGTTTCAATTAAAGCCCTTTCTGGCTTGCAGACAAGCAACTTGACTGGGGTAAGTTCTGTTTCAAGATTTCTTCTTCTTTCTCTTGAGAAGAGTTCAACACTTTGACAGGTAAGACCTTGACAAGGGTAGATAAGGATCTTCGAATAAACCAAACCTAGACGCTCGCTCATTACATGGTTACCTCATTACCCCGAGGTAAAGTACTGTTTCTCCGCATCAGCAATGTCACTGAATACAGTTACCCCTTTAACCACGTAACGACCAAGTCAACTTCCTCATTGTTCACTGCAGAGATTGAGTTTATTACGTAAGATTTCAATATACCCAGGTGGAAATTTCAGTACCGCGTCAGTGCTAGCATTAGTACAAAAGGTAACTCGGCTGGGAGTTGGCGTAAATCTGGTGCAGTACCACGCCGTGCCAGTACTAGTGCAGAACAGAGCCAGTTGCTCGGCCAGTTATAAATTTCCTCCTTGTAGTTCCTACCTTCCATATTGCTTCATTTATATCGATATTTTCATGAAAGCGAATGATAAAATCTATTATTTACGTTCCATTATAGCAATAAACAAGGGCGTGACTCATTTTTCATGGAATATTTGATCAGAATCCGACAAGATCGTATTTGTTTCGAGTAAAATGGGATGTGATCACGATAAAAAATGTATTTGGATTCCATTAGGTAGAGGCACTTTCAAGGTGCTAGATCGTGTGAGACTGCCACGAGTTTGATTCTGATGACTGATGCATAAGGGTTGAAGATATATACTGATGATAACGACGACAACTACTATTCCTCTACACTCTCTACAGTCTATAACTTTCGTCTGCTTTCTGTCCTAGCAACATTCTACGTTGCTTCCTATTACCTATACTTGCTTGAATTATCGGAGTTAAGTTTTCAAGTGGTCGCTCAATTTCCTCCCACATAAACGCCTTAAGAGACGTGCCATTGACGTGTTATAATAACCGGGAACCGCAGCATACTCCTGTCGAGCTTCGATTTCCGTGACCTAAGTTTCTACTTTACTGAGATGTGAAATTGTTCCAACCATAGCTTTTGACATTACCATTAAACTTGAAAATTCTTCGTGATACATATATGTAGTATACCGTAAGAATCTCAGGAAACTCTATACAATATACTCAGGAAACAATATACTTTTACCAGTTAATCTATATATAATTATGATTTTACACGGAGAAAACTGGATATTAAACTGTAATATCTAGCTATTTAACTATGGGACGGCTATCTAGATATTTATATATAATATCTTGATATTAAAACTTAATATCTGGATATAAAGTATTAACATCAAGATATTATATCTAAATATCTAGATAGACGTCCCATAGTTAAATAGATGAAATATTACGCAAATATCCCTAAATGTCTTCGCCCTGCAATACTTTTGTTAATCTTTCACTATGAAAACAAATTTCGTAATAATGGGAACAAAATAATTTTGTTGAGCCCTTTTTGTTGTCGAAACCAAATTTTTGTTGCTAAAACAATATTATTTTTCTGTCTCAACAAATTGTTTTATTGGGCCAACCAAATAATTTTGTTGAAAATTTTTGTCCACACCTAAAAAATTTTGTTTAAACAACCAAAGAATTATGTTGAGCAGGTTTTTTTTACAGAAAACAAATTTTGTTCAATCAATAAAATACTCTATTGGATTCAATATTTAATTTATTGGATTTACTGTTAACGTAGATGTGTTTTTTGATTAAATTATCTCGAGATAATTGAACCACCGGATCGTAGAAGGACATATACAATTTTTTGCTCCGAGCGCAAACACACCCTGACAATGTAAAAACTACAAATTTAAAAATAATTTTTGATATTATGCAAGCAAAGGAAATTTTTCCATCCTTATGAAATTTGTCTATCTTTATGAATGAAGATATAAAAAAGAAAACATCATCTGCGATTGAAAGGCAGATAATTGAAAGGCATATAATAGAGTGAGCTAACAGAGATTACTGGATGATGAAAGCATCAAAAGTTAAAGCTTATACGATGTAATGTAAAATTTTGGATCTAAACTTGCAATGGTAACTGCTTTGCTAATTATCTTCCTGATCGAGTTTCGCGAGAAACGAAGCATCCAAAGTGATTCGTCAGGCTCGTAGCCCGAGGATAGTTAAACTATTATGGGTATTGGTATCAAAGGGTCTCCATAGGACGAGCGATCGAGCGATTCATTCGCAAAATAGGTAACTCGAATAGTAGAATGGGTTGGTTTCAAATGCCCTTTAACATCCCAGTGAGCGGATGCTGGTTGGACACTCGGACATGAATAATTTTTGGTCAATATATCGGTTACTGTCCTGTATTTTCGGGTGCGCTTCTTCTTAATGAGATTTTATAATTTAGGCTTCGAAGCTTTCATCTGCACTCCCTAAATTTGAAACAGTAAAAATACCACTGATTGAAACAGTGCATTTTGTGACAACTGGTAAGACAGTAAACTTTACTGATTTGTCAGTGGAGTTTACTGGGAATTAGTAAAAAAGTACTAAAGTGAACAGTTTTTGGAACTGATAAAACAGTAATACTGATTTACAGTGGAAGCCTAGAGACTGTCGGAAACAGTGAAATTTTACTGTGAATCAGTGAGTTTCTACTGTTTCAAATTTAAGGAGCAAGCTCTTGGTTTACTGATTTTCGATTTCCGATTCCGAAAGGTGGCAAACCACAGATATCTGCATATTACCCGTATTAGAGCAATGCTGCTCGAACAACAGAAGCAAAATGGAACAGGCATATACCAAGGAGGTGAAATTCACTGCATAATTGAATACAGCAGCCTTCGGCGGTCCAGACCGCAAGTGGGCGCATTATATACGTTCCCCCTTCTTCCTTTTCTTCCTCACTCAAGGAACAGGTATCCGAAGCTATAATTCTCGTGAGGAAACGCGTTACTGGCATAATAAAGAATGAAAGTCTACCTTGCAGCCACCAAAACGACGCATTTCTGAAACTGGAAGAACGCTCGCTGATGGGGCGGTGTTGATAGATAGAACATTTATCTCAGGTGATGATACGATTCAGATAACGACAGCTCAGATAGTCAGATTTGTATCAAGATCATTTTTTACCGGCAAAAAGAGTTAAAACTTTTAGAAAATTAGGGTTTATGTGAATTCGGAGAAATGGAGATTAGGTCGAATAATAATTCGGCTGCATTAGAATTAGAACAATTGTTAATTCGATAATACGAAATTCGGTCAAATGGGAATTACGACAAATGGAATTTGGGAAATATTCATGCGCCTCGAGTGGCGCCCTAAGAGGAAGATAAAGAGTGCTTTATGCTCATCTCCGAGAGGTGGTGCAAAACATATGGTTTAGATTGTGCATTTCGTATTTGCTTACATCCACTTTTGTCGGTTGGGACTTTAAAAATGACAACAGAAAATATGAATTCCAGACAATGTCTCAGTCATAAATGTCATAAAAATGGTTGAGTGGGTTTTCTGTCGATAAGACTCAGATTCTATGAAGGGAAATTTTTTATTCATGAGGTATCTTTTATTCTGATTGAATATTAAGTTTACTTTCCTCTTGAAGCAATACGCTTCTCGCAAGTGCGTCCCTGTGCGTATCGCGATTGCTGGTTTCCGGCAACGAAGACGGAGGTCGAGGAAGAGAGAAGAGCGGAGACACGATGAGAGTAGAAAACGGAGGATAAAAAATGAACGATATACCTTGTGGTCGTAACTTAATGTTCCCGAAGAAATGAACGACTTGCGGCATATATCAAAGCGCGGACAGACGTAGGTATAAATGATATAAATAAAATCAACTTGAAGTACCCAAGCGATTTATCATTCGACTAAAATACGTCCCATTAATATCAGGGGACTCCTATTTTCACTTCTTACACTCTGGACCCTCTCATTCCTGAGAATACGACAGTTTTTTTCAATCACTCTCTAACGCCTCACTAAATCACTTTACAGAAAATGAACATATTTTTCAATGACAGCTTTCACCGTTCGCGACAATTTTAAGCAATATCTATATCATAAAAACATATTTTGAAATATTTTTAACACACTCTCTCAGACACGCCATAAAAGCTTTCGATGTGCAGTATATAATTTATCAAAGGTACATATATATCTAATTTAACAGTAGAGTATGCTAATTCTTTATTAAAGAACTTTAGAATCTGTAAAAATTAAATCACAGTCAATCTCTAAGTAAATTTTTGCGAAACTTCATTCATTCTTTTAATCGTGTCATATAAATCATTTTTAACTACTTATATTTAAAGAAAGAAAATCAAATTGTAAAAATAACCCACTGTTTTTCTGTATATAGAATTTTTTCTGTCAATCATTAATTACGATATCTTTCAAACAATTACCAAGAAATTCTAAAAATGACGAAACTAAGTGAAATAACCGGTAACAAGATTAAAGCCATTTATAATAATAAGAGAATAACAGTATTCTTTCTTATCCACAAGCTTGCACAGAGCAAGAGGCAGCCGCTTGTGCATCGAAGGTCAGTCATCTTAATTAAAACAAGTCGACATTAATAAAGACTCCAATGATTCATTGTCCTCGGAGGCGAATTAATTGGCGCAATTTGTCGAGGCGCGAAAACGACTTCCTTTGGACGATAAAAAATAGTTTCAGCTCGAACCATTTGCTTCTTGGTCTTGCTCATATTTTCACATTAGTACAAACTTTGAAAACAGTCTTACAGGGAAATAACATATCGCGACAGACTAGTTCCATAGTAGAAGTTACATAGTTACCGTCTTCTCTTTCTGATGTTTTCCCAAGAGACTTCCATACACGGTGCAGAGAGCGAGTCGTATGAAATCGCGATTTTCAATCGCACGTTTCATACTCGGATATGGTAATCGACCTTTAACCCTTCCGTCTCCATTTCGCTGCGGGTATTAGAGAATTCTTGGATGGTAGGTGAGCCGCGTCATAAGGCACGTGCAGTCGACTTTAATGCGATGAAATTGGCTAAGATGGGTGGATTTGTTGTAAAACGGTAAAAATTCAGCTAGACTCTCGAGAAAATTGAACTGGCACATCGAAGCAAACGATATACGCGAGAAAGGATGCAGGAGAGCGTTTAATCACGAAATGTTGACTAATAACGAAATCATTATAGTTATTATATCCTCGGGCCCGACTACTTCTCACAGTAGAGTACCCTTTGAAATTGGCCGCTCATTTTAACGGACCAGTAGTATATGGTGTGTCTTGAGGGATGAAAAGAGACTTTAACCGTGAAATATCGTTGGCATCCATCGATGTGAGGGGTGGGTTCATCGGCGATGAATATAGTCCCTAATTATGAATGTCGATGAAAGCGTTGTAGGATGGGTAATAAAAAACAGTTCTTTTGTTCGTTGATCGAAGACGAAAGACGCGGCGAGACTGCGAATGGTACGAGTCGTCTTACGTCACTCGGATCGACCGGCAAAATCCAGTCTCGATTGTCCTCCCGATGTCCTTATACGATCGACGTATCGTATACGATACGATGCATTGTGGAGACCAAGAGAAGAAACATTTGTGGGACTTTGAATTCTCAAAAGCAAAGAATTTGTTAAAGTACAACTTGCCTTCATTTATAGCAAAATCTTTTCTGAGGGGCGATTATGTAAATTTTCACTTCCACTCTCATTTTCACTTTTTGGTTTTACACTTTTTGATTTTCACTTTCTCCAAATACACATGATGTCAATTTTGACATTTTAAACGTCACTGGCGAAATTGGGTTGTAGTTCACGGAGAAAACTGGATATTAAACCGTAATATTTAGCTATTTAACTATGGGACGACTATCTAGATATTTAGATACAATATCTTGATATTAAAACTTAATATCCAGACATTAAAACTTAATATCCAGATATTAAAATATTGGATGTTAGAATATTTGGATTATATATTTTAATATCAAGATATTATATCTAAATATCTAGATAGTCGTCCCATAGTTAAATAGCTAGATATTACGGTTTAATACCCAGTTTTCTCCGTGTTGCAGACTTCTAGTCTGCCGAACTTTTTTTATTGATTTATTTATTTTTACACTTATTGGATTAAGAATATAAAATACAGTTTTCAAAACTATTTTATTTTTATTTATTTACTAGCAGAAATTTACAAAGCGTTTCCCGTGTTTTTAAGGGATTTCTAGTGACTTTAATGAATTTCAAGAAAAGGATTCAAGAATTTCATGGAGACTTTTAAGTTAATTTAGGAAATTTCAAAATATTAGGGATTTTCATATGATAATAAGGAGTTTAAAGGCATTCTTAAAAGAGTTCAAAAGAGTTTAAGGATTTTCAAGATTTTTCACAAGATTTGAAGGTGATTAGGAATTTAAGAGATTTCAACTGATATCAAGTGATTTCAAGGAATTTCAATGGATTTCAAAAGAATTCAAGAGAGCCTACAAATTTTGAAGAGGTTTCAAGACATTTTAAGGTATTTTAAGAAATTTCGAGGAACTGATTCTTGACGTAGAGGAAATCAAATGCAATCTCTGAAAAAACCTTTTGCAATCCTTTTAAGTCTTTTTAAAATTTCTTTAAATCCTATGAAATTTCCAAAAATTCCAGGCACCGTCGGATAAACTTCTGCTAGTAAATATATAAAATTTTTGAGTTTTGTCAATTATGAAAACATTTTTTGATATTTTTATTCCAATAAATATAAAAAAATCGTCAGACTGGACGTTTGAAACTTTAATCTAATACTGAAGAATTGTAAACGGTTCGCATATATTTATTTCTTATTTGTCGCGTTTTCACGAAAAATTGTAAAAACTTGAAAACTTGAGAAACGACGGATAAGAAATAAATAGTCAATCCTAAAAAAAGTGAAAATCAAAAAATGAAAGTGAAAGTGGAAGTGAAAAGTTACACAATCGTCCCCCTGGAACAGGAATATTTTTTAATACTTTCAAATGTTTCTCACCAAATGCAATTTTATTCTTTAAAACTTGAAAAGGAAAAAATGTTTTTAACAAGAAGTCAAGAGTTCGTAGAGAGCAGTCGCTGGTATTTGTCACTCCTTATTCTCCACTTGTGTCGATTCTGGTAAGTCAGGAAATTCAGTCCTTTACATTCTAGCTCTCTCTCCACTTGGAAAGAATTTCGTCTTTTGGGATCTTAAAAGAGTCCAAGGGTTTTTTGCTCATGTTCGGGAAATGATTTTTTACCAGGAGTCCTCTTTTTTACATAAGAAGTTCGCGACACCCCCTTCTTAGACTCGTGTCGCATAGATGAAGAACCTAAATCAATAAATCGCAAAGCCAAAGCACTCCCTCACCTTTTTCCCTTTAGACGGCGGCCTTTTATTCGCTTACCGTGGGGATCGGATAAGACAAAGAGGTCTGCACTCGACTAGTGACTGGGAAGCTGGAAAGGCGAAGTGGTACGGACCGCAAGAAAGTCGGGTTGCTCACCAAAGAGATCGATGTCACCCGATTTTCGGATCAGGGTTGAGCTAAAGGGGATCAAACCCGTCGCACCAATCGTGGAATCATTTCACTCGTCCATTCCGACCTTTCTCGGATCACAGACGTAAAAAGTGAGACCAATCGAGAAAACTGGTGTATCGTAGAGGGGAAATCCTTAACGCGATATCGAAGAATTATGTGGTACCCACAAGACTGGAAAAGCCGGAAATCTATTTCTCTGAAAGCGAGTTGCTTCAGTCAGGTAAAAACGAATAAAACGAAACTTTAAAAGCAGATAAAATTCAGGATAGCGTCAAAAAGCAGATTCATCATTTGTAATTAAATAGTAAAGGACAAGAATGAAGAATTGTCTGGCGTCTTGTTAAGATGACGTTTAGACGACAATATTCAAAATTTTGCATCAAGTGTTCTTGGGAATAAAGGGGGTTTTACCTTCTGAGGAAATCGAGTAATACGAAAGTTTTGTTTTGACTTGAGTTATATACCGTACTTTGTCAAAGACAGAATTTTCGAAGGGAACCTATCTAAAGGTTGTACCTAGTGCCGAAGGTCCTGATCCTTGGACGTTAACGACTGCAATAGTAAAGCGGAAATCAACTCGAGCGTCACTTTAGAGATGGGAAAGAGGGTTCAAGAGTAGAGAAAACGAGCTATTTCAAGCGAAAGTAGCTCCAGAGAGAATTTTCAGAGTGGAAGAAAACTCTTTGTGCCGAAAGCAGAGTTCGTGAATGCTTGAAACGATTGTTTTTACATAGAAGATAAAATTGGGGCGCATGAATATTCCCCAAATTCCACATGACATTTTCATTTTTCCGGGGATCGAATTTCTGAATAGGCACCTATTTTCTATCCTTATAAATTTCCTATTAGGTATTAATTCTGTAGGATATATCAGGAATATGTGAACACTTATGTGATTAGCGGACAGGGTTGCGTAATGAACATTTAAGGAAATATGGGTATAATGAGATCTTGGATTTCCATTCTATTTCCTACGTTTCCATTCTATTCTCCAGATGGTTTTGTCAGCATTGAAGGGCTAATTTAACCCGTTACGTGTTGACGGCGCTCAAATAATTCCAACGTATTATTGATGTTGGCAGTGCAGAAATCTGCAGGAGGCGATGGGGTTCGACCGCAACAGTGGACGTAAATCCATATCGAGGTATATGAACCAACCAGACTAAAGATATTTGTATTTCTCAGTCACGGAACGGAAGTGGAATCAACTTAAGTTTCCACTCTCTAAATTCCTTGGAGTGAAAATTGGTGCAAATCTAGCTTTAAGACTGGAGTGAATGCTACATCCACTCCATTAGAATGATTAAGTCACTCCATTGAACTCAGCAGCTTGACTCCATTCTGTTGGAGTGACTCTTTCACTCCAAAATGCAGTGACTTTTGTTCACACCAAATAAGAGTGAGAGAGTTTTGTCACTCCATCCGTTGGTGTCATGCAGCTCACTCCAAACTAAACAGACACGCTCACTCCAATGGAGTCGTCATCCACTTTTTTGGAGCGACTAGCCACACCAATTGGAGTGACCAGTCACTCCAACTCATAGAGTCATGCGCTACTCTAACTTGGATGTCACGCTTCACTCTAAAGAGAGAAGCTCACTTCTGGCTAGAAGTTGGAGTGAGAATTCACTCCATTGGAGTGGGATCTCACTCCAAGAAATTTAGAGAGCAGATTGATTTAAGGGAGCCGGAGATATTATAAAAGACGGTGATACAAGAATAAGCAATAATGATATGTAGGAGTAAAAGAAGCATATGAATAATTCAATTGAGATGTTTGGAAGGAGATTCTATTTAAAGCAATCAATAATTTCAAATCAACCAAAGGATCTTTGAATATAAAAGAACTTGAAATCGGATTTTTCTCAAGAGAAACTGCTCTTCTTCCTGTAAGGCTGCTTGATATGTATCGTCCGTCGTTAATTTTGCAGAAGCGAATGCGTAAATCAGGATAATTTATGTACATGTAGAGGACTGACGGGAACGATTTCCCGGTAACGTCTTCTTTCCGTTTTGCGAGTAACGAACGTTTTTACTGAAGAAATTAAGTACCTTCTCGAAATCGGATCCTGTATCCATTGGACAAGGGACGTTGTTAAAAATCTTTGGAAAAAGGAAATAAATAGAGGGAGAAAGCGCGAAAGACGTTACTCAGAGCGCGTAATTCGATACGAGCGATTTCCCAAGGACGTTTTTACGAGGAACCCTCGAAATCCATTCGGTTCGCGGGCCAGTCTCGAGTCGATACTTTACGATGGTACTTGATTTCTCTTAGGTGAGGAAGAAGAGGTAAGACGAAGGTTCGACGAGTGGGCAAGGTTCACACGGTTCGGAGCCCTCGGGATCGATATACGTATCGATACCTGCGTTTGGACGTTTCGATCTCGCCCCGTGAAAAATGGCAGTGCTTGAATAAATGCACATGTGTAAGTTTCGCGAAAATACATGGGATTACGCGTTTCTACGTACGAAAGAGAGAAAACCATTGTCACCCAGGATTCTGCACTCGACCCTGCACCGTGTATCTCTGACTCTGGACGATCTCGGAGGACCTTCGATTCCATGAATTTTTCGCATTCTCCAGACCGCACCAGCTACGCTTCAGGAGCAAGCCAACTTTATTCCGCAATCTCCGACGATCTTGCACGCGTGGTTGACCGCCTCCAGGCATTCGAGTCCTACGATAAGCTTGGCCTCTTTTTTTGAACTGACGATCAGACATGAACTATTGATACAATTTTATATATTGTATATTTTATGTGGAGCAACAATTTCAATTAAGATGATTTGGTATCTAGATCTCTATCACTCTATTAGAACCTTAAAAAGGTTTGGTAGCGAAGGATCGAGCGAAAAATGTTGCGAGACGTTACGCTTCTTCCCTTAGTTCGAGCATGTATATGTAGTTCAAAATTCATGAGATGTATTTGTAAATAAAACCCACCTCATTATGCAATTTTACGTTAAACTGGTGTTGCAACATCGAATAAAAAACATCGATGTTTAACATCGATGTAGCATCGAAAAGAAACCATCGATGTTCCCGATATATCGGAACATGTTTAAGAAACATCGATGCATCGAAAAAAACCATCGATGAATATAATATATTCGATGAAATATAATATATTAGTGGTTGATTCTCAACCAATCTATTCAAATTATTACGTTTTCCAAACAGGAAATGAAATAATATAAAAGAAAAAACATTTTTCAAAATAGATAGCTAATTTGAAAATTTGTTAACCATCGGAAAGAAAACATCGATCTTTGAATCGATGGGTCGAAAGTAAAACATCGATGCAAAAACATGGATAGTTCCGATGATTACGCATCGATGTTGCAACACTATGTTAAACTCTCTAATCTTATTTATCTTATCTCACCATGTTGACCTAGAGTAGATGAATTACACCAGAACCATGTACGACACTTACCTGAAACAGAAAGGAAACAATTAATTAATAAAATGTTTAATAAATTTAAAAATCTAAAGTTAAAATCAATAATAAAAGTTATATCCTTTAATATTTTTTTTCTAAAGAAGGTATCAACCTCAACAACAAACGGTAGTCTTTTGTCTCTGAAAAATTGAAATTACCCCTTACTGAGCACGACGTTTATTTTTTCTACATGGTCACTGAAGCGTTCTTCCTTTCATTTGTTACGCTTGGAATAAACGTAGTTATGCCCTTCTTATTAATGACACACTAATTCCTGGCGCCAATGTAGGTTATGCCGGATGTCATTATAAAAATATTGCATTTCTTTGGTCTTTTCGTCAGGACATAATCCAATTAAATGCATTATTCTTCTTCCTATTGAGCTTAATCAAATGATATTAGGAAAGACCTGAATTTGACAAAATTACCATAGAAGGCGACGTGAGAAATAGTGCAAAATAAATATACATGAAGGCACTTGGACCCCATAGACATAGAGCTAATTTGACATGTCAGTGACATTACTTATGTTGAGTGATGACCCAGAGTTTACTAAGTACGACGCTTTCGATCAATTTTCCCATGTAAAAATTATGAGAAACCATACAGGAAAACTTAGGGGAAAATGCAACCCCTAAACTTGGGTGGAATTTTTATCTTCCATTATATCACAAAACTAGAATAAGGGAAGCTATGAAATCAATACTCGTATATAAGAATCACCCTACCGATCATCAAGAACTTTTATCTAAACACGAGAACTGAACTTGCGAGACAAATTAGGAAACATTTGGAACGAGGATTGGAGGGGGATATTCCCTGAATTTGCAACTGTGGTTAGCACCGTCAAGCTGTAGACATGTTTCGCGTAAGCGAGAAATACGGAAGTGATCTCGGTTGCCTCGTCGATAGGGTTGCATTAGAGTCTTTTGGGAGAAGTAGCACGCGTTCGTACTAGATGCCACTTACGTTCAGAGTTTCCACACATTCAACTCGAGGGCCATGTCCTGCGAGCCAGGCATGCGAACCACTAACGATCAAATGGGAGGTATGCGAGCATGTGGTATCCCACACTCCACAGACCCTTTACATCGGAAGAGAAAAGGAGATGACTGGCAACAGAGAAAAGGGAGGAGGATGGGGATGTACTCGTCTTTCCTCTAAAACATTCATTATTGTCGACCAGCCATCGGTGGTCGGCCAACCACTTTTCCCCACATTTACATATACCGTTCACTCTATCCTGCATACTCCTCTCTTTACCAAACCTTCCAACTATCTGCTTTAATCTATACAGTCAGGACATCTGTTAACTAATTCTTTCCATATTGTAGAGGTCATCATTACTTTCATGCAATTTTTCCCCACGTTTCACAGAAGTCTCAATGTCGACACCCACACAGAAGTGTAGGTTGAAAAGAATTTTCAAGCTGTCATTTTCTCACGATTTATCGCTTGTATTAATATCTAGGACATTACAATGCAGAAAAATAGCCGAATTTTCAGTGTTCGAATGAAACAACCATCTTTTATTCAGAGAGTTCGTTACGCCCTCTCGCGCACCCTCGCTCATTCTCTCGTTCTTTCTCTTTCCTTTTCTTTTTCTCTTTCTCATTCTTTCTCCTTTATTTTTCTCTTTTCTGTCCGTTAATCACACTGGTGGATCTACCTACCGATTTCTCCCTCTTCGGATCGTGATCTACGCAGAACCGTGATCCGCGACCGAGAGCCTTGTGTTTACTGACAGCCGCGCAAAATGGCTGAAAGTGAAGAAGCGCGATCCATGGCGAGGTCGGTAAAGCGTTTGAGAGACTCGAAGGTGTCAGGATCTCGTGGCCGATCGCACGCTTAAGAAAATCGTGTCGTAGAAATTGCTTTTCTCCCGGGATTTTCTACTGTTTATCTCCGCGGCGCACTCTCACGCGAACAAGACTCTCGCTGAAAATCCTTTAACGAGAAGATCGAGGCGAATGCGAGACGATTATAAAGTCCATTACAGCTCCTAATACGGCGGATATCCGTTCCAATCGTACAAGACGAGAAACTGTGAAAATTCTTAACTGAATGTATCCAAGGAATACCGTCAAATTATAACGATGTTTTTCATTTTTCTTTATATGTAATTATGTAATTGCACGAATTATTCCGGAAAACCACGATCATCTCATTACACTATTCCTTGGGTTACTTTTCGACACTAGTGACGTAAAGTGAGACCTCGGAAATCGGCTACTTTCGAGGCTCTTTGGAGACGCCGAAAATCGAAATTTCGACAGAGTGCTGTCAAAATCGAGATCAAAATGTAACTGTCTAACAACTATTATCCTATTTGATTAATTTCTTGTTTTTGCACTCCTTTTAAGTGATTTTAAAATATTTTAAACGATTTTAAGACATTTCGAACGAATTCGAGGGATTTAAATATATTTTAAGGGCACGTGATACTTTACCATAAGAGCAAATTAGTTACACCAATTATACCGAGTCAATAAACATTCGTCTACATGAGACAAAGGTTTATTGGTTATTATTAACTAAAAATATTTATTATTATGAATGTATAATTGGTTTAACTAATTGACTGTTATGGTAAAGTACCACATGCCCTTAAGTGATACTTCAAAAGTCTTGGAATTTTCCGGAACATCGGTTTATTTGTTTTTGTTGTATTTTAATCAAATGTATTTAAACCTTTTGAAAACTTTCAAAATCACTTGAAATTCCATAAAATAGCTTGAAATACTTGAGAATCATTTTAAGTGCCTTAAAATCGTTTAAAACGAGGTTTAAAATATATTGAAAATCGTTCAAATTCATTAAAATTCCATAAAATTAAATAAAATCCCTTAAAATCTCTTGAAATTCCTAAAATCACTATAAATATTTTCAAATCCTCTAATGCTAATTCTTGAAATCTTGTGAAATATGAAACTAATAACAATAATAATATGAACAATAATAATAAGAAGAAAGTGTTAAAATTAACTCATTCACACTACTTGCGCAATTTCCAAAAAATCAATCAAATTTCTGACAACAATGTGTTAGATATTTTCGAGATATATGGCAACATAATTTTTTTTCCATAGACGGAAAAAAAGGTATGGTTGGGCCAAGCATATATATTGATAAATATGGCACATCCATATATATGGTTGCAGCAACCATAGATATAGTTGCAGCAACCATTATCTCCTGTTGCTGCAACCATATAATATGGATGTGCCATATTTATCAATATAATACGCTTGGCCCAACCATACCTTTTTTTCCGTGTAGAATTGCATTTGAATGTGGAAACTGATTTTTACATCTTCTCTGGCCTCAATTATAAAATGGCTATCAAATTTCGAGGCCTTGAAATGTTTGAAAAATCGATTATGTTCATATCTCGCGCACGTGTGGCGATTCAGTGAAATTACCGAGTGCGTTAGGGAGGCACGTATAGTGCGCAGCGTGTGCATTGACAGCAGAGAGCAATCGCTTTCATTCGGGACGCGTGAAAAATTCGGGTTGCGTCAAAAACCACAAATTACATCGCGCGGTCGGCACGAACCTCGACTCGAACCTTGCTCACCGACATTTTTATGAACTCGAAAAATTATAGAGTAGACCACCTAATTTGAGTCTCGCTCGAGAGGGATCGCATCGCGATGCCTGCGCGCATATACGCGCGCTTTAACTTAAAGCGAGATCCTACAGCTTGAGCGTGATATATCCGGCCCTTTGTAACGTAATGGAGGTGCTAGCGAAGGTCGTTTCACGTTCATGAGGAGAGTCCCTCACCTCTATCTTACAGTAGGCGAAGCCATTCCACCCAGAAGACAAAAGTTACGACGCTTATTGCTTTACATTCACTTGAAATTCAGTTGAACAAGAAATATTTTTCGTTTTTGTGGAGTTACGGTTGGTAGCCCGGCTGGTAGCGTGCTTGGCTCACATTCACGATAGCCAAGTGAATCTAATTAAATATATATATATATTTATAGTATATTTCAAATATGTATTGAAGGATGAAAAGTATTTATCAATTCAATTCAACTAGTTTTAGGCAAGTTTCTAGTCTGTTTTTCCCTACGTCTGGTTAGCACCCAACTACGAAACTTGTCAGTTACTAGTGAGGAATGTAACGCTGCTTCTAGAGACATCTATGATTAAAAACGATTTTAAAAAATTAAATTTTTTAACTTCAATTAATAAATTAACAATGAAAATCTTGTATTCTTTGTACATTATTAAATTATTTTTGTTCATGTTGTTTCTCTTTACAAGCATTTGCATTAGATTATTAGTTTAATAATCATTTAATAAATTATCATTTATAAAATACCTTTTTTTTCCAAGCGAGGAAAATCTGTCAGAAATCAGTAGAGGGGCCTTTCAAGTTAAAACTGAGCAGGAAATCCTAGTTAGTTAGGATTTCCTCATTCAAATCTGTTCAGGAAATTCTAGTTAGGTTCTAACTAGGCACACCTAGTTTCTCTAGTCTAGTTTTTCCCCATTTCAGCCCTACGAGTTACTTGAGAGTGTTAAGGAAAAACTAGACCAATTTCTACTAGGATATTTCCTTTTCTCTTCCCACGGCAAAGGAATTGAAAGTACGTTTCCCTGGAAGCCATAATTTTTTCTCTAAAATTGGCGTCTAGAGGGGAAGCTCGAGGGGAAGCTTGAGAGAAAACGCTTCGTTTCCGAAATCTAAGGCGTCTCGCTGATTGGTTGCAAACTCGGGAGACCGACTGTTCCGGTAGTTTGGTGCGAGAAAATAAACTTGTTTTCGGAAGCACGTCGTCTTCGCTGATCATCCACCCTTTCTTCCGGAAAAGGGCGACGAACCGCGGATTTGCCCTCATCTCCCTCATCCTCCTTTCTCCACGGACAATTATTATCCCAGCAGTTGGAACACACGTGTGCGCGTGTCTGAAAGCGGAGTGCCTTGGCTCGATAAGAGGTGCACAGGTCGGAAAATAATAGGATATCGTCCCGGAATAAATTGTTCGCGCAGTATAGGAACCCTTCCGGTGGATAGACGAACGCACGTACGCGTTATCTCGATGATTTGAGACGATTTACCAAACGATTCTGCACCAGATATGTTTTAGATAATCATTATTATAGTAAATTACAATCTTCTCATAGAAAAATAATTCAAATGAACGTTTGAGCGTGAAATTGAAAACTTTTAATTAAATTTGCGGAAACTCATATATCCGAAATTCAATTATGGGATTAACAAATTTTAATCAAAATTACAAAGTGAAGATTTTCATTATTTGAGAGTTCAACATCATTATTTTGACTGTGTTTTAATCCACTCGTCGAATAACAAATATAAATTTGAAATTTATTTGAATTGGTTTGATATTCTCGTTTTGATAGCGTTTTCGTTTGATCAGCTAGGATTTTTTTAATAAAAACATTTCAGTACTCTTTGTTTATTCGATCAGTAGAGTTCGTGTCAGTAGATACAACAGTAGGTTCGATCGATTTGGCGTGAAATGATTCGTTAACGAGGGGGGGGTTTGCACATTGAAGCGTGCATATGGCAAGCGCGCAAAGGATCTAATGACGGTGCTCGTACCAAACGATCCTTTCAGTGGCGCTTCTCTCTCGCGATACTTTTACGGGAATATAATAATAAAGGTAATTGTTCGCGGTATACTGCAATCTTGGTGCAAATTAAACCTCTCGAATGCATCCTGCTTACGGATACACTTGCAGCATCTATAATAGCCTTGTAACCGCGAAATACAACATCAATGTTTTACATTTTTAGTTTTACTTCCCAGGGCATTGGAGAATCATTAGAATGATAATAAGTCAAGGTTTTATCTCTGGATTTCATCTCTGCATTGTTGGATTGAGATGAAACTGATGTTTTCAACGTTTACGTCAACGAAAAGTTATTTTTTTGTAAAAACGACGAGACATAAAATCTGATTGCGCTAAATGGTTCCATTTAATGTCCAAAGAAGCCAAAAATAGTTTCATCTACCTAACTCCCTAGGTTCACCCCCAAAATCAACCCCTAAGCACAAAAAAAATTAATTAAAAAACTCCAAACTTCGAGACTTAAAATTTTATCGTTCAAAATGGGTCCAATTTAATGTCCAAAGAAGGGAAACACATTTTTATCCAACTAACCCCCTAGATTCACCCTCAATATCAACCCCTAACCTTAGGCGTTGATTTTGAGGGTGAACCTAGAGGGTTAAGTGGATGAAACTGTTTTTGGCCTTTTTTAACATTATATGAACCCGTTTGAAATAATAAAATTTTATGTCTGGAAGTTTGGGAATTTTTAGTGATTTTTTTTTAGCTTAAGGGTTGATTTTAAGGGTGAACCTAGGGGGTTAGGTGGATGAAAATGTTTTTGGCTTCTTTGGTCATTAAATGGACCAATTTGAAATGATACAATTTTAGGTCTCGAAGTTAGGGGAATTGCAATGATTTTTTTTACACTTAGGGGTTGATTTTGAGGGTGAACCTAGGGAGTTAGGTGGATTAAACAGTACTCGGCTTCTTTCAACATTAAATGGACCTATTTGGAACGATAAAATTTTAGGTCTCAAAGTTAAGGGAATTATAATGATTTTTTTTGTACTTAGGGGTTGATTTTGGGAGTGAACCTAGGGGTTAAGGTGGATGAAACTGTTTTGGGCTTCTTTGGACATCAAATAGAACCATTTAGTGCAATCAGATTTTAGGTCTCGAAGTTAGGGGATTTATGATTTTTTTGTGCTTAGGGGTTGATTTTGAGGGTGAACTTAGGGGTTTAGGTGGATGAAACTATTTTGAGCTTCCTTAGGAATTAAATGGAACTACAAAGAATTAAAAAGAATAAAATTTTAGGTCTTGAAGTCAGCGGAATTTCTTATAATTTTTTTATACTTAGGGGATGCTTTGGGGACGATCCTAGTGTGGTAGGGGGTTGAAACTGTTTTGTGTGTCTTTTGTCATCGAGTGGAACTATATAGAGCAATCAGATTTTATGTCTCGTCGTTTTTACAAATAAAAAAAATAATTTTTCGTTGACGTAAACGTTGAAAACTTCAGTTTCATGGATTGAGCTCAAATTTATACTACATAATTTTTTCTTCAAAAGGAACAAATATTTTTGAGAGCACCTTCAATTTTTTGTACTTTATACCTTTGCTATTATTTACGGACCACCCTATTCTACAACTACCCAAGTCGTGATCTCTCCATATCCAAGCAGCCAATTAGACGTAAGTTTAGAGGAGCAGAATCATTTCAAGCTGAGAATAAGAGGTTGCTTTTGCGTAACGTAATCGTGTGATGAGCTGGCTGGGTGGTTCAGCTGCAGAGTCATTCTGACCAGAACGATGGCTACCAGAGAGGACGTTGTAAATGTACAGTGTACAGAGAACAGAGAGCGAATTCTAGAATCTAGACTCAAGTAGTCGGTGGGGACTAGAGAACGGAACCTTGAGTGCGAAAGGATCGGTGTAAGACCGTCAGAGTGTAAGTGAGAGGGACGAAGAGAGGCCCCTCCGCAGTCTACAGTCTGGTAGGAATGTGAGGAGGCCATCTTGGCGAGGGTCCCTTACCTCTAAAAGGCCCCGAAGAGCCTCCAGCATTGCCTCTATCCCCACTCCTCTACCTTTGGGTGCCCAGCACTCACACACTCTTGTAAAAGTCCCCGATCCACCTGAGCATCGATGTCACGATGATTATTATTAAAACATAAATTTCACCCGTCGAAAACCGGGGCTGTACTCAACGCGTCAGGCCCGATTTTCCACCCTCCTTCCAATTCCCCTTCCTCGCTCATCAAACGCCTCGCGTTAAGATTAAAGCGCGCTGATAAAGCGGATGCCTAATGTGCGATACCTGCATGCCTATCTCGCGTCACCGGTTTGATCGGCTCATAACCAGGCTTCCCAAGAGGTGGTGGTGCATTCATTGATGGCGTCGTTCTTGGAGCCGTACATTTTTATGAAAAAGCAGCGTCTTTTTGAATTATACACACTTTTAAAATGGAAACGTTCTCTAATTGACAGCCTTTTCAAATTGAAAGAATTTTAAGTTCAACATTTATTCAAAGGCCTTTTCAACTCGAAAGCTCTCAAATTTGAAAAAAAAAATTAAACGATGGTTCCCGCTTGGAGCTGTAGTAAAGTATTCATGACGTTTCGCGATTCAATGTTGACTGGGAAATAACAAAAATAATATAATAGTTTACATTGAAAACAAAAATTAGCACTGAATCAAGAACAATTTTAAATCAAACACATTTCTTCAAACAAAAATATAGTACGGCCTATTTCTTTGAGGATGCAATACTTAGTAATTATTTTATAGGTTTAAAGGTGCTAATAACGAAATTTTAAACTATCAAGTAGATTGCACTGATTACAAATTGTCATGTATCACAATATATTCACATTTTTTGATCAATTTGCTGAAATGTAAATATTTTCTCGATAGCAGTTCAGCTGCAAACACTCAAACACATTTAAAAGCTTTCACAGAACTCTTTCAATTAAATCTCTGTTTATACTTTCTGCGTTCACGTTCGAACGCAATAAAAACAAAAATATTCAAATTATTTCCATCATTTTTAGCGAAAATTTGTACCTATACATGAAATATATTCTGTAGTCATATATATGGTATGTGCTTCCTACTGATCGTGACTAAAGCACTTCCATATTAATGGATGGTCTACTAGTAATTCTGGATAACGTCCGATAATTTCTCATCGTATCAAGCTCCACAAGCGCTCGTATTACCATTTACGTTATACGGTCAGTTGCATGATGGAATTACAAAGATATCGATAGCAAAATACATATATGTGTGTAGATACATCGGTTTACTACTTGCGAGTGCCGATGGTAATTCAAGGAGACAATACTTATTGACGATCACGATATAGGTGTTCTAGTACATATCGACTAGGGAGTAGATGGACGTGCAAAGTTACGGCAAACACGTGAGCTTTGTGTCCATTGCTATTTTTAGTGGTTCAAGCTCCCAATATGAGATCGATTTAAGTCTTAGACATCGGATGTTCCTATTTTAAGATCCCCTTCCTCTACTTTGAACTTAGATCAATCAAAGCTCTAAAGCATTTATTAGCCCCGAAATTGCTCTGCTTCGAATTTAGAGAAATTATTCAAGATACTCTTTGAGAAGAGGTTCATTAAAGAACACTGTGAGACATCTCAATTCGAATTTACTTGTGAATGGAACCCGTTGAGGAAGTACCACCTTAATCAATGATTTAAGAGTCAAAATGAGTAAAAATGGCCAAATTTGTTCCCTATTACATGTCAATCCTTATAAAATGATGTAAATAAGAGAAAAGCAATTACGGAGTTCAGAAATAAAAATAAATTAGAATACCGGGTTTTCTCCCGGTCTTTTCCAGTCTTTTCCCGGTCAAATTTTTTTTTCTCCGACCAATTTATAGTTGCCTTTTTGTGATTTTTGAAAATTTTTTTTTAATTTGATAAAGTAGAAGTAGAATAAAAAGAAGATAAATTAGAAAAAAGTCTATTTTTCAATATAATACAAAAAATTCCCGGTCTTAAATGAAATTCCCGAGTTTTTCTTCGGTTTCTCCAAGTTTCCCGATCTTTTGAAACCCCCTAAAATTCTATGGAATTTCTTAAAAATATAAAAATCACTTAAAATCCTTTAAAACTCCACGAAAAGCTTTAGAAACACTTAAAATCACTTGAAATTCGAAAAAATCTCTAAAACTCACGACAACCTTTTGGAAATCTCTTAAAATTCCTTAAAAATGCGAATAAATTTTCAATAATAATGGTAGTGAATTTTTTTTTTAATTTCGCATATTACTTTAAATCTTTTGAAATCCCCTAAAATTCTATAGAATTTCTTAAAAGTATGAAAATCTCTTAAAATCCTTTAAAATTCCACGAAAAGCTTTAGAAACACCTAAAATCACTTGAAATTCGAAAAAATCTCTAAAACTCACGGCAACCTTTTGGAAATCTCTTAAAATTCCACGAAATTTCTGGAAACGTTTTAAAATTCCACGAAATTCCTCAAAATTTGTTAATATTCCATGAAATCCCTTAGTTTCACTAATTATTATAAAATTCCTCAGAATCATGTAATATCTTTTAAATTCTACGAAAAACTTCAAAATTTTTTTTAATTCCTAAAAATCTCTTAAAATCTCATGTAATCCTTCAAAAGAAAACAGTCGATTTTTCAATAAAATACAAAAAATTCCGGGTCTTAAATGAAATTCCCGAGTTATTTTCGGTTTCCCGGTCGCCTAGACACCCTGAATTAATAGATGGGGTTCTAACTGGGGTCAGATCTGGCTGCCAAATGGGGCCATCTCTGGAGGCTCGATTAGGCCCGATCAGATCCACATTAAAATTTCTATCAAAATCCTCAAATTTCAAATCTTTTGAAATAAAATGTTAAAAAATGCCATCCGTCCCTCTCCCTTTCATCACGACATAATCAAGTTCGATGGTCGATCTTCTAGAAGCTCATCTCCCCTTTGTAATGGGAGCACAAATATTTAGAGGGGATCGCCTACAATTTTTCATGAAAGAACAATTTCAGGAGATACTGTTTGCCTTGGTGGGTAGATATCTCGCACGTGCGTATATAACTGTCTAGAACTCACACTTTCATAGAAATATCTATAGATGTACATTACACAACTCCATAGAAACATATCCAACTTCGTTTAAACAGTTTCGCGAGGGGATGCGATACACTTACTCGGAGCAGCGCGAGGATAGACCGATAAACGATAATCCAGCCTCTCGGTGGGTTCGTTCTCGTGGCCCTTCGGTATTTAAATCGGGCTAAGTCGAGTACTAAAGGATTCGTAATATACGTATATACAGGGTGAGGGTGCGGGATCGTCGCAGCACGCTAAAAGACGACGGGTGGCCCCGCACGAATATTCAATCGAATGCATTACAGGCTCACTATGTAATCCACTATGGGGCTTTGCGTGCGTTCGAACTCACCCCCTGCTTGGTGATATACCATCCACAACTTCCTGTTTAATATTTTCCATTACGATACCCACAAACGGAAAACATTCCTTTTTTTTTCTACATCTGACGTTTAAATAATTCAATTTCTTTTCAAATAAATCAACCCTTATTCATAGACCGAGAAGTAGACAACAAAATTGCTGACCCCATACATGAACTAAATACGAGAATGTTTTCCCCAAATCCGCGGATAGAATTTTGCAATCAAATCCAGCAATAAACGGAATGTTTTCTTTTTTTTGGGGAATAGGCGAGCCGACGAACGAACCGCGAGGTTGCGCTTTTTTTTTATCGAAACCGTTTTACACTCTCGCAAACAAACACTTGGATGGCAGTTTATCCACAGTTTACACAGGCGCAACTATTCGTAGTCGGTTAAGGCTATAATTTCTGAATATCGATGGACACCTAGAGCCTTTATAGATATAGCGGCAATATAGAATAGAGATCCAGACGTGTTTTATGACTGCCCGTGTATTACGCGCTCGAAAACCTATGGTACAACTTTCGCGGTCCGTTTCGTTTCATCGTTTCGTTTTTGTCCGCCGTGTCTGCTCCCACCTTTTGTAACAAAAGATGCTCGCATTTTTCCCATTCGCGCTCGTAATTCACCTTTCTCTATTCGCTATCATGCCCAGATACTAACTTTCGTGGAATGAAAAAAGTAAATGAAGCATTATTCGCGACATTTGTGAGGTATTGCGCAGTTGCATGAATTGTCAAGAGTTGCCGAAACAAAAAATGTTTAGGTATCGAAACAGAAAATACAATTAGAGCTAAATATATTAGCGTGTACCATTTTTTATTTTGAAGTCTGACGATTTTTTATTTTTATATTCATTGGAATTAAAATATTTTTCAAAAATGTTTCCACAGTTTCCAAAATCCAAAATTTTTATTTATTTACTGGCAGAAATTTGTTGTCCGTGATTTTAAGTATTTTTGAGGACTTTTTCAGGATTTCAAGGATTTTTTTTAAATTAGGAGTTCTTGAAATATTGAAGGATCTTATGAGATTTCGTGTTATTTTCAAGAATTTAAGAAACTTCAATAAATTTGAAGGGACTTTAAAGGGTTTTTTTTTTTGGTTTTCAAGGGTTTTTACGAGATTTCGAGATATTTCAAGAGATTTTAATGAACTCCGTGGAATTTTGAAATATTTCAATCTCGGGAATATCCTCTTGATAACTCTTATTCAAACTCTTTTAAAAATACCTTGAAATCTTGTAAAAACTCTTGAATATCCTTAAATTATTTTGAACTCTTTTGAAAATCCGTTGAAGTTGTTTAAAATCTCTTGAAATCCCTTAAAATTCTTTTAAATTCCTTAGAATTAAACACTGAAAAAACTCTATGGTTGTGACAACCACAGAAATAGTAAAATATGGTATAACTAATAATTTGCTTTGATTGTTGCTACATAATAGATATGGTTGTGGAAATCATGAATTGTAGTTGAACCATATTTTACTATTTTCGTGGTTGTCACATCCATAACAGTTTCTTCCGTGAATGAAATTCACGGAACTCTTTTATTTTGATATTCTTAATCTAATAAATATAAAAAATAAAAAAATAAAAAAACATCGTCAGACTAGAGGTCTGAAACTTCAACCTAATTTTGAAGGCACGAGATTACTGATTAATCAACCACTAGTCACATTTCCCGTTCAGACTGACTTTATTTACCAAATAAATTTACTGAAACACATAAAAAGATGATGGCGCGAACGCTACTTTTCCCACCATCTTCGTGGCTCGTTAATTATGGATTCATTTGAAATGAAAGTGCATTTGAGCGATTTGATTTATCCGCTACGCATGAGAACTTTACAGCGAGAAATAGTAATGTGCACCATAATGAAATACGACTATTTCTCCATCTCTTTGCTACTGCCGCGTATGTGCCTTCGAGTACCTCAGACTTTTCTCGAGATCGTAACTCGTGTACCCAGAATTATATGGGGACACAGTGTGCATGTGTCTACTACTTTCAAGGGCGTTTTGAGAGAATCGTAAACGCCAGGATGTAAATCACTTTTGAAAATGCACTTTGACGCAAGCCCTAGAGTATTAGATTCTCGGTAGCTCGAGAATCATTGTGGATCCGTCATATGGACCTGGATTTCCATTTAGATTAAAGATAAAGAAGAATTTCGACGCTCATTTACTTTTTTCTACTAAAAACCGAAAGCAAATTACAGTACGTGACTTTTTAAATTAGTTTCAAGTAAGAGGTACTCGTAAAAAGACTCGTGTCTCGTGAGTCAATATGAAACTGAAGTTTTCAACGTTTACATCAACGAAAAGTTATTATTTTGTGAAAAGGATGAGACGTAAAATCTGATTGCTCTATATGGTTCCATTCGATGACAAAAGACACACAAAACAGTTTCAACCCCATACCACACTAGGATCACCCCCAATTCATCCCCTAAATACAACAAAAATCATAGCAATTTCCCTAACTTCAAGACCTAAAATTTTATTCTTCTAAATAGTTCCATTCAATGCCGAAAAAATCTCAAAACAGTTTCATCCACCTAACCCCCTAGGTTCACCCTCAAAATCAACCCCTAAGT
>CAJFCP010000129.1:49873-79691 GCA_904066005.1 Synergus itoensis | reverse complement strand
ACGATGTACCCCCCCATTGAAAGTAACGTGAACTATTTTTTTTTAATTTATTTTTAAAATGAAATTAGTCTTCAATAAATTGGATTCCATTTGCAATCCAATCGCCTACGTTTGCAATAATAGGCATCGCCATTTTTTCTTTTGGGTCTTCCGGAATGTCTGATGTCTCTAGATCAATTAATTCTTCAATTTTTAATTGAAGAATTTTCATAAAAGATATTAATTTCGTTAATCAAAACAATTAGATTCTTTTAAAAAAATAAAGACGGTGGAATTTAAAATATTTACATTAAAATTCGTTTAATTATGAATTGTAATATTTATTATTGAAATTAATATCTTATATCTTTCAATTCATCATAATAAATTGAATTTTAAAGGTTTTTTCTTACTATTTTTAAGTTCTTTTCTATAATGCATTTGAATCTCCCGCCATATTTCACTAATGAATTTAACACCTTACTGTATTTACCCCCCCCCCAGCGTTACTATCCGTAGGTTTGGGTTGGACCCCCCCATCCCCAAAAAGCTCAACGTAATTTATGCACAACCCCTAATACTTATTTTTCAACATCCGCACAATTATTATTCTTAGATTGAAAAGGCAATTGTGGTTAAGGGTTTCGAGAATTTATGTTTTCAGCAAGGTAGACATGAAGAGTAAAACAGAACGAGTTTTCTTTATTATATATATCTCGTCTTCTTTTCTAAAGAAAGATTTTAATGAATGTACCCCGCGAGTGGCGGTTACTCGGTTATTCAACGTCATCAGTCTATCTTTATCTACCCTGCTGTTCTTCTAGTATCATTTAGCTAGTTCTGCCTCTCTTATACTCATTGGGTATCAGTACGAGTCACGTTATTCAGCTAGAAAACATAGCCCCTCAGCAGGCTTGCCAGTATTGGCGATTTGTCGCCAAATTGGCGACTTGACCTTGATTTCTATTGGTCTATCTTTTTAACGCAATGTGTTTATTCGTCAATCTCAGATCTAAGAGAAATTTAGTCGCCAAATCCTGGCAACTCTGCCCCTCAGTGCAGTGTCCCGACTCTCTGTGGTTTTGCATAATTAGGAATTGTTTCCGACAGAGATAAAGCTTTATATCAAGCTCAATTTCGTAAATTATTTTCACAACGGAACACTATTATTGCTTTTAATAAGGAGGATTCTCAGAATCGTTTAATCACAATGCCAGTTGTGAGTTTTAAGGCTTCCAAGTTCTCCCTCTTGTTTCTGGAGAGGAGAGCGCCCCTTAAGTTGAATTTACTAGCTTGAGCTTTAAATTGCGTAATTTATACTGTTCACCCTCCTTCGGGCGGTCATAATTAATTATATTGAAGTCGTCGCGACGCGTGGAGGAGGCCGGGGTAAGGAAAGTAGCGAAAAGTGGGTGGTCGAGTGAAAGGATGGGGGAGCAGCTGGAAAGGGTCAGAGAAAGAGAATTAAAGGCAAGGAGAGTGGAGGTCGCAGCAATAAGAAGGGTACGCGAATGTCGACAACTTGCAGCCGGAAATGCCGTGAACACTCGCATCGCGCCTACGCTTTTCGGTTGGCATTTCCGCAACACCGTTAAACCTCACCATCACCAGCTCCTGGCGTCGTTTTTCACTCGTTTCCACCATGCCCCGTGGGCTAGGCGGCCAAGTTACAGGACTGCCATTGCTACTTTCGTTATTTATGACCAGCGATATAACCAACGTCGTCTTAGTCGTTGCAGCGCAAGGCGCGGTTAGATCAGTAAGCCCAGCTCGGCTCCTCGTTCGAAGCCAGGTCAGGAACGAGTTGGGTTTCAACCCAGAGAGAAACGCTTATCGTCATCCGGATTCTCTCAAAATCTTCCCCGAGGATCTTCCTACATTTTCCAACAGCTTCACAGCTTCACAGATGACCCAGATACTTCAGTTTAAAGTTATTTTTTAAGTGCATTTAACTTTAATGTGGGGCTAAAACTTTTCTGAATACACAGTAATGAAATATTTAGAATGACTAGAAGCTATGATCCGCGCGCTTGTCTAATTTCAGGAATCTCCATAATTTTCATAAAATTACTCAAACTTCCATGAAGCCTAATTAAATCTCTTAAAATTACTCAAAAATTCTATGAAATCTCGCACTCAAAAAAATGCTTAGTTAAGTTAACTAGAATTTTGGGTTAAATATACCCTAACTTTTTTTTCTGGTTAAAATAACCAGAATTCTGATTATTTTAATAAGAATTGCTAATTAAATCAACTAGAATGCTGGTTAAGTCAACCAGAATTCTGGTTAGTTTAACCAGAAAAAATAGTTAGGGTATATTTAACCCAAAATTCTAGTTAACTTAACTAGGCATTTTTTTGAGTGCGTTAACGTTCCCCGGGTTCGAACTAGCTTCTACTTACGTTAACTGAACTTTGGAACGGTTTTATTTCCAGCAATGCAAAATGTAATAGTTCATAACTTTGTTACGAATTGCTGGTGATCAGAAAAGAATCAACGAGAACTATTTATGTTGTCGGTTTTCATCGTTTTTTCAATTCGTTGCAAACTTCAGTTATATTTAAATGGATGTTATTTTTAATGGTACGAACTGCTTTTGCAGAAAATTTAATTGTTAATTAAAGTTAAAAACAGCTTTATATTTCTGACTAAAAAGGGAGAAAATAGAGAATAAACACCTGAAAAGTATAAAAAGTATAAAATTACTTTAGGGAACGATAAAAAAACAGAAAACGGTGACTGGACTCTGAGGCCTGATTTGCTATTCTATTCAACTATAATTTACACTATAAGTTTGTCCAAAATGACTCTCCCGCTAGAAATTTAGACTCTCGTCAGAGTTTAAAACATAATATTAAAGCTCATGAACGACTTTATTACACGGATTACGATTCTCATCGGGGCCTTAAATAGTACTCGTGAGATGAAAAAAAGAATCTAGAAGGGGCATCATAAAGAGAAGCATTATTAGAAATTATGCTCATAATTCGTAGACTACGTTTCGCAGCTGCCCTCGGTTTAAATGCCTATTTCGAGCAAGGAGTGCAGTAACCGGTCGTAAAATGAAAATATTTATTTCGAATGTAGTCTCTAAAGTATGCGCGATGCGATTACAAGTTATTTTCATCGTCTAAGATCGAATGAACTGATATTTACGTTCTATACTGTTATACCCGCTTCCATCCGATTTAAGTCCTGAGGCTTCCGAGAGTCTTTCCACTAAAGGCCTTCCTTACCCAGAACTACGATTCTACGCAAGTTCTTATCGCGATTCTGAAGTTCAAATACACTTTTCACCATATGCTAAATTTTACAAGTGTCGTACATGTATTATTATTATTATTATTATTATTATTATTATTATTATTATTTTAAACAAAAATATCTACCGATCGTCGGTCGTTCGTCTTTAATTTTCTTCGTCCTAGATACGACTTTTTATCAGTAAGAAATTTGACTCCTCTTTCGTCGCTCTAAATGCCCATTCGATATCTTTGAATGCTTGGAGGGTCATTCAAAACCCTCCAGTGTTGATATACAGCCGGCGATTGTGTCGACCAGTCACGCTTTCGTTCGGGTATTATTTATTTCCCAACCGATTAATCAAAGTATCAAGACGGAATAAAAGAGCCGACGAAGCTGCTGCAGTTTGCACACGTTTTCTATGGATCTGGGGCAAAGAAATAGCGCTCGCTCGCTGCAAGAATGGGAAACGGGAGAAAAGAAAACGTGTCGTCGAATGTATAAAAAATATAACGTCCTGATTTTACCTCAACGAGATGGATTTGCTTAAACACTCGGCACTTTTAAAATCAGCAGATTAAAGTCGCTTCTCAGGATTAGTTATTATTATCTTTTATTATTTTTTTTCTTAAAATTTGAATTATAGCAAAATTTTATCAAAAAAAGGCTAACAATTTCACAAATCGCTGGGTGAAATTCTGTCTCATCACGGTTTAATAGAGTCGTATAACTTTTAACACGATAACCACGCGGTGCCGTATTTTCCAGGGAATGACTTCTACAATGCGAAATTTTAGAACGGACACTAATTTCCCGACGCGACTATATCTCACGCGCGTGCCCAGAAAAGATTGGTTTGGTTCGTCGGTCGCTTTCTTCTTTTCGTTTGTGGTCCCAACTGTGCGCACCTTCGTATTTCACATGCCATATACATCGTGCCTTATAGAGAGGAAACCGTCGCCAGGGGAACGTGTAAAATTCAGAAAGCGCCAGCGTGCAAGTCGAATTTCAAACTTTATTTCAAGTGAATAAAAGCGGATTTGCTTATAACGCTCTCTCGTTGTGGGAAATCGTAGGCAAACCCAAACGCAATTAGTGACATGTAGAAAATCCTTCATGTTGCTTAAATCCTCGTGTACACAGTATTTTCTATACTCCAATTGCAATCAACTGTGCTGTAAAATTTAACTTACTTTCACGTTACATTCCGAGCTTTTGTATTTTTTCAGTAAATCCGATTTTTGAAGTTTATTTTTGCCAAAATAAAAGTAGCGAAATGGACTGTGGATCTTGCTGAAGAAAATATGCTTGTTCATATATAACTAGCTCGAACAGACTTTCTGTATTAGCGTAAACTATAAGTGGCACACGTTATAAATATGATGCTTGACTTATCGGAGGGCTGAAAAAACTTTTTCCACTTGATAAAACAGGGTGTCGACTAAATTTTGCTCACGAAATTCCCGGATAATTCCCACATATTTGGGGCTTATAAATATAAGATCCTCTTACGATATAATTGTTCCAATTTATTATTACTTTATTATAATTTATATAAAATCTATATTTATAGTTTTTAATAATTTTTAGGAATTTAAATTTTAAATAAGAAAAAAGTAGCGCAGTTTAGTTGCAAAGAATGCGTAAAAAATAAATCAATATCAGTCATCACGTTGTATTTGTTATATCTATTGTCATTAAAAAAGAGGAAGAGATAATTTTTTTTTGATAAAAATAGATGAGAAAATGGTTTCAAAAGAGTTTCAAGATTTTCATAAGATTTAAAGACATTTTTAATCAGGGATTAAAAGAGATTTAAAGGATTTTAAGATATTTTAACTGATTTAAAGTAATTGTAAAGATTTTTTTAAGATTTCTAAGAAGTTTTAAGATTTTCAAGAGATTTCATAAAATTATAAGATATTTTAATGATTTTAAAAGATTGCAAGCGATTAAAACCAATTTAAAGGATTTAAAAAAATTAAGAAGTCATGAAGAGACTTTAAAGGATTTCAAGAGATTCTTTACTAATTTTAAAGAATTTGAAGGGATTTTAAAAGAATACAGAAGACTATAATGATTTTCAAGAAGTTTCACAAGATTTTAAGCGATTTGAAGGAATTTCAAAAGATTTTAAGGATTTTAAAAAATCTAAAGGCATTTCAAGGGAATTTAAATTAAAAACGATTTAAAGGGTTTTAAAGAATTTTAAGAGATTTCAAGTGATAAAGAATTACTAAAGATTTCACGGGATTTCAAAAGACTTAGGAAGATTTCTAGATTTTAAGAAATTTCAAGGAATTTTTAAAGAATTCAAAAAGGTTGTAGGCTTTGCAAGAGATTTCAAGTGATTTAAAGAAGAATGAAAAAGTTTTAAGAATTTTTAAGAGATTTTAAGGGATTGTAGAAAATGTAAAGGATTTTAAGAGATTTCAATCGATTTTAGCATCAAAAATAAAATCAAGGACAATTCTCGGATTTTTATCAGTTCCTAGACATTCCCCGGATTTCCTTAAAATCCCGGACAGTAGACACCCTGTAAAGAAATGAACAACTTGCAAAGTTTGTTCGATGGTTTTGATATAATGCTAGCTCAAGATTGTTTCCACTTTTGGATCGATCTATCGTTTCCTCAGAACTCAAATTTTTTGTACAAGTATGTTCGACAGGTGTGCCATAACGAGATAACAATATTAGAAGTTGAAGATAAAAGATCCTTTCTTTCGAATTTTCGCTGCAGCTGAACGAGTTCCTAAGATGCATCTATAACCGTCAGCTTCAACAGAACTTTGTTCAAAACTGCTCCGGGATATCCCACGAAAACCGAAGATTAATTTGGCGCCGGCAGCTCCTGCGAACTGCGGAAAGCGTTTAAAGTATCATCTTGGAATCTCCGTGTCGATCAACCATCAAGCATGAAATTTAAAATTCCCCACGAATCGGATTCTAGCAAGTTTCAGGACGAGATTTTCATGATAGAGTTTCTCCCTCATTAGTGATCTTGATTGATTTTTTTCCGACTGATATACCATCTTATAAAAACTTGATTCTCAATTGCAGGATGATACCCTACTCATTTTAATTTAATAATAAAAGAAATGTTCTTATATAATTCTCGGAAAGGAAATTCTGTACGAGAAGTATCAAAACTAGCTAATCGCAAGCTAAAAACTCAGATCGCCACTCTTCGAGGATGCCATCCCATATACGTGTGGTTAAAAACTTGACACTCGTTCTACGATCCCAGTAATCATCCAGGAACGACGATTACCAACACGCTCGACAGTTCTCTTCTACAGTTCTCGAAAGTCTTGAAAAAAGTTTGTTCGATGAGCTATTCTGTGGAAAAGAACCCGAGTATACTTGGCCTAAAATGGGCATTTGCACAAGTGTTCAGAAGCAGATGCGAATTTTCGCTACTCACTCGGGAAAGGACTGTTGAGCACGAAAAAGGGCTGACGAAGCCACGAGACTCCAGGGAACTGTTGGCAGGATTGTCCACTCAAACACAAATGGGTTTGATTCAAGGATATTTTTATAGATTCCAGGGGAGGGACTCTAAGTTAGTCGCCTTTGCTACGAAGCTAATTTTGCTAATGCAAAGTAAATACACACAGAAAAAAAGTTTGTTTGAATCAAATAAACGTATATTTGATATACAGCCAAATAAAAAATATCTTTGAATTAAATAAAATTTATTTGGCTGTATATCAAATATATGTTTATTTGATTTAAAAAATTTTTTCTCTGGGTGTATGCAAAGCATATTTGACTAAAACTGAAGAAATCAATAATTATTCAAATAAAAAACACTATTTCAACTATTCCTACACTAAAGTTTGAAGTTTAGCCCCTTATAATTAAAAAACAAATCCATTTAAGCTCAAAAGATAGACTTAGTATTAAGATCATTGCTATGATTTTGTTTGAAAACCTTAGCTATGTTCATCATGAAGTTGGCACTTTTATGGATGAAGCACAAAACATTAGGTCTGTTAAATTCATGTTACCAACTTTCGGTTTCCAAAAAGCGAAAATACAATTAACCAAAAGTTTAACATATATATTGATAGATACTTTTTGATCACCCGGTATAAAAATATTTTATAAAATGAAGGTAGCAATTCTTGCTTTGCTATGAAGCTAGAGTGCCTAACTCAGAGTCCCTCCCCCAGGGCTTTAGGATCCTTATGTCTCGATCCTCCTTAAGGTTAATTAGTTCCTATGAGAATCCAAAGTTAATTTCGTATTATAGAAAAGATGAAAACATTACAAATTAATTTATTAATTTGAAATATGGACCTCAATAAATAAGAGCATTCTTTGATGATGACACAAGAAGAATCTGGAGGCATTAAAGGCGTTCTAATGACGTGTATGCGAGAAGGTGAACGCATGATTGTATAACGGCGTAATCACTTTTATTGGATCATTACAATACCGGGCTGACTGGCTCTTGCTTAAAGAGCAATTTGTCTTCCAACGATGCATATTTAACGCGAAGCAGCGCCGCTCTCGCTTTGGAGCAGTAATAATCAGAAGATTTCTTATAGGTTCGACTATCGTCCACTATAGCTCTCTCTCTCGATCTAGCATTATTGCTAACTACTAGTCGTCATTTTTCTTCCGACACGCTGCACCGATCAACTATTCGATTATCCGCTTCTCCTGCAGAGTACTCTGATCTTGCCTCAGAACGCATCTAAGTGGAAATGTACGTGCCTCCGCGAAAGAAGTCGTTATGAGTTTGTCTCGTCTTTCCATTTACACTTTTTTCATTTCGTCAAAATGAGGTTCAAATATACAAAAGATTCCGAGATGATTCAAAATCTGTTTTATTTATGCTTCACGTTTAGAACAAAAGATGCATTTGAAGCAAAAATCGTAAACCGGAGTAAGACGCTCTCGGCGGATTTGTACAAAAGGACGAGTTTTTCCAGACGAAAAGATATTTCAAGGTGTACAGGAGAGGAAACACGCGTTGAAGAAGTTCAGCAGTCGTACTTTCTGGGTAAAGGATAAATATCGGAAAACATTCCGCGAAGCGTAACGTCGGCAAACGACACCATTGTGCCAGAATTATCTTCTCGAGTAAAACACCCAGCGAAGTTTGTCTATTAATTTGGACTCTTGCTTTTCCGGGATGAATTATAGTTGCAGAAAAATGTTCTTTGTATACTTTCAGATCTAGGTTATCCGACAGGAAAATAAACATTTAGAAATCCTACTTAGGAGTATTAAAGTAATATTGAAATGTGTTGCACGATCTACAGGCAGCAACCCCTTTACGTCCACCCACCCCTATCCAATCTAAAAACACCCACATTTACCTTCCACCCACAAAAATAGCCCCTTTTGCAATCAATTTACCAATAAAATCATTCAAAATACGCCAAATTGACTTACTTTCCCAAATATCGCTACTTTTTCACCCTTTTGCAATAATCAGTGTTGCCAGACACCTCATGCCGAACTATGGAATCGCCATCTCGAAATTATGATACATTATGGTACGCATCTCCGATACGCATGCGCGGCGCGAAATTCAAATTAACATATTATCAGATACTTCAAAATATAATAATCTTCTATTATTCATGTCATTTTGTGATATTTTATAGATAAATATGATTATATTAATTGCTGACAGTATTTTTCTCTCGAATAAAACAAAATTTATTCTATTTTGATTTAAATCAAATGATCTTAAATCATATTAATTTCTTTCCCTCTATATTGGAAGCTTAAAATCTAAACATACTAAATTAAAATCTAGCTTTAAATGAACTAGCAGCAATATTATTTCTTGTTTAAAATATGTTTTTACACATAATTCTCAATTAAGTAAATCACATGTGTAATTAAGATTAAATCTTTTCAGCCTTATTAAAAAAGTCAGTCTTTTTCGTTTTAAAAAAAGCATAAAATCTATAAAATTTAAAAAATAACGATATGATAATTCTCTTATATATGTCTTACGAGCTCAAACGCGCGCTCCGCGCGCGCATTTACTTTGTTTCTGAATGTTGTAATTATATTTATGATATTTTATTTCTTCTTTTCTAACAGATATAATTAATTTTATTTTATATGAGAGCATCATAAATTGTTCTTTTTAATACGATAACACTAATAAAAAGAATATATATTTAAAATTTCCCGCGTCACACGCCATTTTCGGTGTTTGACCAATAAGGAAAAAGCGTTACGTTACGGATGATCTTTTTATAATAGGATATACGATATGTCAATTCTCTTATGACACAGTTCACAGTTTGAACTTTGAACTGATTGGACAAATAGTTTTTAGGGCGTAATCCCAAGAAGGCGCCTTTAATATGGATTTAAAAAAGTTTTAATGATAGAAATTGAAAATTATGGTATTTTTTAGAGGTATGGTACGTGGTGGATGGTATATATGGTACAGGAGTCGAAATTATGGTATGATTAGGTAATTATGGTACGGTCTGGCAACACTGGCAATAATTTTTCTCATTTTTTTCTTTTTTTTTATCATTTTTTGTTTCTTTCCCTTGTCCTATCCAGCAAGTAGTACGACTCACAATCAGTAAAAACTATTGCGGTGTGTAACTTGCCTTTTTATTCAAGCCTATTACTTGGAGAAACACTGATATACATAAGTACGTTGGAGAGAAGCTATAATAGGTTAGATTCGTCCCCAGGGAGTATTCTTGAAGCAAGTGACGAGTGAAAATAAGGCCTTAAGGTAGGTTAACTAAAAACACTTGGTTTCGCTGAAACAACTCGACTACTCGTTGCATCCAAGTCTGCGAAAGCAATAACAATAGTGTCGTACCTGCATTCCTATCAACCTACCTACCTACCTACCAACCTACTGTCGAGGTCTCACCACATATATGTTTCCCGCACTGTTGTTACTTTCTAGAAATGGAGAAGGTAAAAGAAGGTGCATTCGCGTGTGCACATTGTGGCCGCGACTTTCCCCCTTTTCACCCACCCACGTAGCCGCACAGTAATATTTTCAGGCTGCATCCACCTCTACGGATATTCCATGCTCTCTCATCCTCCTCTTTCTGTTTGTTGACCTCTTTTTTCACTTCCTTTTTTTCCTTTGCTCTTTTAATTTTTTTTTGTACTTCATTTTATTTATTTGCTTCCGCTTCCCCTCATGCCTTGATCCTCTCCCGAGTTTGTCCATCTCGTTTCTTTTCTTCCAGAGTGTATCTCTGGGCCGTTTCTTGGGCGATGCCTGCCCCGCGTGACCTCTGTACCTGATTTATAGTTTTTAATTTGAGTCTCATTTCAACCCCGAGCGCGGCGCAAAAAGGCATTCGCGAGAAAATTCTGGAGCTGGCTCCAATCTTTTCAATCTTAAGTGGCCTTCTACTTTTTCTCCCCGTACCATCTCTGTTCTTCACACCCCGAAACCAGTGAGAGAGACTTAAGGGCTATACATCTCTGTCTACACTCTCGAAACGATCGCGCTCGTGAAAATTCACTTTACGAAGAACAATGTGTCTTAGAGTCAGTCTTACGAGAATAGCGAAAAAATTAGGAGGTTCCATGTTTCAACAAGTAGAAGTCGCAGAAAGCGTTCAGTAATATATATTAGATAGAGTTGAAATTTTCCTTCTTATTATAGAGAGTATAATGTTTCGTGTTTGAACCTGATCTTTATCCATAAAAGATCACGATCTTAGAGATTCAATCGATTGACGAACGTCGTGAGATGGAATTAAAAAACAGTGATGCACCGTAGTTATCGATACGGTTCTTGTGTACTAGATAGGATGCAACTTACAAGAGAGCTGCTTTCTCGAGGAATTTCGAAAGATAGTGGATCACGCGACTAGCTTTGATTCTAGATTCTTCCGGGATGATCAAATTGTATATCTTCATATGTGTTTTTATAACGATTTACAATCGGGTTACAGGGTGATCACAGGATTCAATTTTTAAATTTCCCTGACTTTTCTCTGATTTTCAGACAAATTTCTCTGACAGAAAAATATTAAAAATGCGAGTATATTTTCAATAATAATGATTTTGAAATTTTTCCAAAATTTCGCATAATATTATTGTAAATCTTTTAAAACTGAATGAAATATTTTTAAATTCCATGAGGAATTTTAAAATCCCTTACAATGCGTCAAAATATCTTAAAATTATTGGAAACCTATTCAAATTCTTAGAAACATATTTAAATTCCTTAAAATTCCGCTATAATATTTAAAATCCTATAAAATTCCTTAAAATCTCATAAATTCTTTAAAATCTATTAGAATTCCATTAAACCCTTTAAAATTTTAAAGTCACGTGAAATCTTTTAAAATTCAATGGGAAACTTTAAAAATCTCTAAAATGCAATCGAAATCTCAAAAAAAAAATTCTTGGAAACCACTTGAAATCTTTTAAGGGCATATGATAATTATCAGTTCCACGAGATTATTTAAAATTCTTTAAAATTTCTTAAAGTTCCATAAGGAATATTAAAAATCCTTAAAATTCTTACAAGCTTCATAAAATCCTATATAATTTCACAAAATCTTTCAAAAAAAATATAAAAATCTCATGAAATCCTTAAATATTCCATAAGATAAGAAACATTAAAATTCCTTAAAAATTACTTTAAAAAAAAATCAAAATTTCTTAAAATTCTCTTAAAAATCCTTTAAAATTCCCCAAGAAACTTTAAAATACTTTCAAATCCTTTGAATTCCCTAAACTTTCTTAAAAATCTCTTGAAATTTCATGAAATCCTTTAAAATTTCACGAAATTTAAAATCCCTTAAAATTCCATGAAATCCTTTAAAATAAAAAATATCTTTTGAATTTTTTTAAAATTCCATGCGGAACATTAAAAGACCTTAAAGTCCTTTGAATTCCTTAAACTTTCTTAAAAATCTCTTAAAATTTCATGAAATCCTTTTAAATTCCTAGAAACCTCAGAAAATCCCTTAAAATTATAGAAAATCTCTTGAAAACATTCGAAATCCATAGAATTTCAAAGCTTGCCTGGAAGTTTTTTATAATCCTTCGAAATCCTTGGAAATCTTCTAAAATCTGTTAAATAAACAATAACTTATTATTATCTTTATTATTAATATATCAATTTCTATTTTCCCTGACGTCTCTACTTGCATTTCCATGAAGCTTCCCTGATTTCCCAGACAAATTTTTTTCCTTGACAGTTCCCTCACTTTCCTGATTTCGCTGACATGTGGTCACATGCGATTCAATACTGGATCCAAAAAATCCAAAAATATTGTCGAAAATCGGCTGCCAATATCGTTCCATTTCCGGAACCAACTAAGCGACTGTTTGTTGGTCAGATTGAGCCAATATTGTGCCGTATTTTCAGTTTTCTAAAAACAGAAGGTATATCGGTCAGCGAATGGGTGTTTTTGGTTGATTTGAGCCTTGGAATCGGGACATTGAATTGGCCTTATTTGGGTAATGGATAACTCGCCTAGGGGATACACAGCGTGACGATTCGAGTCCGTGAAAGACTTCGCCGATCGTTGCGTGATTGAGATCGAGCGAGCCGATGGGCGTGAGTAATTCTGCGGTTCGCCTTTAGCACTCGTAGCCATTATTCCAAACGGTCCTTTGCCTATCGAATCGATAGCGCCTCGAGAGGTAACGTAATTTATTGCACGGCGCGTCCTTAAATCTTAATGCGATTCGATTAAAGGCGACGTTTCCTGGCGACGGCGAGAATCTCGTATCACGTCTCAAGTCCGCTAGCAAGGTTTAATCGTATTTTCGCGCCCTCTACCCACGCGGTTTTAGTTAACGTCGTAATGGTACCAAGTGTAGGTACAAACATATAGGCATATAGACATGTGCGAGTCACGGGTTAAAAGCTCACGTTGTAAACTCAATTCGACTAATCTGCCTTACAACACCATCTATGCCTCTAACAACCACAATTCTTGGATCTTCCGTTATATTTTACGTCTTAGATCCAAAGATCCAGCTGCACATAATTCTATTAATTAAAGCGGTTTATTAACTTCATCATATCTTCGCATTTACTGCGTTCATCAAGTAACAACTCAAAAGTAACGAGGTACAGTTAGAATTCAAGGTATACAAGAGAAATAGAGAATCGACTAGAAAGAGTCACTGAATGCAATTAATACAAATTTTTACTAATTCAAAAGAATGTTAATTTAAGGGGTAACACCTATGTGAAGGACTGTTTTTCAGGGTGATTTTTGGAAATTTTTGTCAAAAAAGTTTTTTTTTTTACAAAATCCAGTTCCATGACTTTATTATACATGTTTTTAAGTATGTAAATTAATTTTGATAAACTATTTGGAAACAAAATGGCGCCTGTACAGCGCTCTGCGTGAAAGAGGTTTTTTCAGAGTGGCCTCCATGGTCAACAATTTTTTATTGTCGTTATTGATTTGAAACATAAAAATAATATTTTTCCTTAATCTAGGAAAAAAATGAAGGGAAGTACATAGGGGTTTTTGAAAATATTAAATTTTAAAAATTTGGCGCAAGTTTGAAAAAAATTTTTGTTTTTGTTAAAAAAAATCGTGGAAAATCGGTCCTAAAAAAAGTTTTCAACTTTTCAAAAAAATCCTACGTACTTCCCTGGAAAATCATGTCTTACAGCTTGTACCACAAAATTTCAAATCGATCGGATCAAAATTGGCAAAAAATAAGTGTTGGCCATTTCGAAAAATGTAGTTTTGAGAAAAATGCGTTTAAAATTTTAAAAGAGGAAAAAACATACATAATATACAGTGAGATACCTTTTGAATCTGGAGATCTTAGGTCATTTTCAATATAATTATCTACCATTTTAGCGAAAGAAAAATCGATTTTTTGAAATTTCTATACATAGGTGTTACCCCTTAAAAGAATGTTAATTTGGAAAGTAGAAATAATTGTTTCTCAACATTTGTTCTGTGGTCTTGATATAACACACACCTTGAGAGAATTTCAAAATTCTCCTTTCGTTATTCTGAGCTCGTAGGTTAAGAGAATTTTTATAATAAAGAGTTGAATATACTCGACTCGTCCAGAATACGTACTCGCGAAATTTCCTTGATATGCAAGAGGACGATAGCTGTCTTCGTTTCAGACTAGGTGGCATAAGCTAGAGACCCGTACGTGTTTATTTCCAAAGACAGCACGACACCTCTTGCATATAGCCAAGGCTGAAACGCTGGACTTTTTTTCAAAAATAAGAATGTCGGTATTTTCTCGGAGGAAGATCAGCATCGGCGTCAACGCCAAGACGACGATGGGCTCGTCGAATCGTATTAATTCGTGGATTCTGCAGAGCGCGCTCTTACGTGACTCGCGTGCTCAGAGCGATTTTTGCAAATTTCAAAGGTCCCACTCATCCGAGCGCTGTTCCGGCAGATTACGACGAGAGGTCGATAATCGCCAATTTAGATTCTACCTCGTCCAAGACACACTTTTCTCAATGAAAGCAGTTTTCGTAAGATCTGAGAAAAGTCGTTTTTTTCCTTCTTTTTTTTTTCCTTCTTTTTTTTTCCTTCTTTTCTTTTTTCTCTTTTTCGTGTCCCACTTACGGTGAAAAGAGACGTTTACAGAAAAAGATTGTAAAAGTGCAGGAGTGAGAGAATAGATTCTGGGTTTAATTTGGTGATTGTTTATAGTTTGAAGCAAAAGAATCTTCGTAGTTGAGGCTCTAGGCAATCTATACTACGAATCGTTTGTATCCCTCATGTCATGGCTTCTAAATAAGACACGTAGAAGGCGCTCCAATTTCAGCTGGCACCTGCGTTTCTCATACAAGGACTCCTTCGCTGTCAAATAGTCGGGCGAAAGAAAAAGACAAAGAAAAAGTGTGAAAAAGGCAGATGGATAAATCCACAGAGGAAAACGTCTTTTGCCCTAACAACTGTAACAGTAGAGTTGGAACCCACATCTTATTCCACAAATAAAATGTCAAATTATATACGTTTCTCAATTGCGAGTCTTATTTCTTCTCATTTCTAGGGAAATATAAAGTTTTTTGAGTTGGTATATATTTTTAAACGCCCTTTTTCTTTCCTTCGTGGTTATTGAATATGAAATCATAGGAGATCTTTTACGAACCAAGATATTTTAGTAAGAAATTGTATTGTTTAATCTAATATAACTTACGTTATTGTAGATTGTACGCGAAGATCAGAGATACACAAATGATACATACCTGAAACAAAAAGAAATATTTTATTAAACAAATGCCTTACTTTCCATATTTCAAAAAAATTCATTGTACATTAAAATTAGTTTAATTTTTAACAAAACTCTCAGTTTTCTTGGACAAGCGGCCAACCTTGCTTTAATAGTCAATTAATAGTCACGAGACGTGATACCTCTCTCTATAATTTCGTGAAATTCTTTAGAATTCCTTAAAGTGCACTAAAACCTCTAAAAACAACTCTTAAAATAAAATATCTCATAAAATTAAAAAAAATCAAAATTACTTGAAATTTTTTAAAATTTTATGAGGACTATTAAAATTCTTTAAAATCATTTTTAAAATGTCATAATTATTTAAAATTTTTACAAGCTTCTTAAAATCCTTTAGAATTCTACGAAAAACTTTAAAATTCCTTAAAAGCCGTAAAGATCTCTTAAAATTGTTGAAAACCTCTTGAAATTCCTTAAACTTCTAAAAAATCTTTTATAAATCATACAAATTTTGTGAAATTATTTAAAATTCCACTCTCTGAATCTAAACCAGAGAAAACCATACCAAATCAGTGAAATTTACTGACGAATCAACGGAATTGCTCTCATAGAGGGCGTGAAATTCACTGATTCATCAGCGCGAATTTCACTGATTTGGTAGGGTTTTCGCTGATTCAGATTTAGAGAGCACGAGGAACATTAAAATTCCTTAAAATCACTTTAAAATAATCAAAATTTCTTAAAATTCTTACAAGCCTTTTAAAATCCTTTGAAATTCCATGAGAATATTTATAATCCCTTAAAATCTCTTAAAAATCTTACAGAGTTTTTTAAAATATTTTATAATTCCACAAAAAACTTTAAAATCCCCTAAAATATGTAAAAATATTTTTAAATTTTTGAAAACTTTCTACAATTCCCTAAAATTCCACAAATTCTTTAAAGAATCACAAAAAATCTCGTTCAAGGCTTTAAACTTTCCTGAGGAACATTAAAATTCCTTAAAATCACTTTAAAATAATCAAAATTTCTTAAAATTCTTTCAAGCCTTTTAAAATCCTTTGAAATTCCACGAGAATATTTATAATCCCTTAAAATCTCTTAAAAATCTTACGAGTTTTTTAAAATTCTTTATAATTCCACAAAAAACTTTAAAATCCCCTAAAATATGTAAAAATCTTTTTAAATTTTTGAAAACTTTTTAAAATTTCTTAAAATTCCACAAAATCTTTAAAAAATCATAAAAACCTCGTGAAATCCTTTAAAATTCCTTAAAATTCTTTGAATTCCCTAAACTTCCTTAAAAATCTCTTGAAATTTCATGAAATCCTTCAAAATTCAACTAAATCTGTTAAATATTATACAAATCTCTTGTAATCACTTTAAATTCCTAGAAACCTCTTAAAATCCTTTAAAATTATTGAAAATGTCTTGAAATCATTAGAAACCTAGATAATCTCAAAGAATACCTGGAAATTATGTACAATCCTTCGAAAGCCTTGGATAGTTTCTAAAATTTGTTAAATAAACTATAAAAGTTATATATGTAATACGACATAAATAACACAGTTAGTATAAATGTCGATTTCTATTTTCCCTGACAAATTTTTTTCCCCTGATTTCCCTGACATGTGGCCACCCTGTAAAATTAATTACCGTGTAATTTTCGCATGGAAAGGTTGAAAAATCCTTTTGTGAAGGCACCCTGTAAATTAGTGCTAGCATGTGCTTTGCAAAGTAGTTAATTTGGAAATGCGTGTTAAGTTTAATGGGAAGATGTAGACTATCCCTGTATCCTCTGTAGGGAGGTAACTTGCCGACTATTCCGGCGTTTGAGAACGGTCGACGCGTTTATAGGTACATGCGTAGGGTACGCACCTCGAGTTTGTTACCTTGTTAGACTCTCTACAAGCACACGCTCCCGCACTTGTAAAGCACGTCTACATTGTGCGAACTGCAGCTGCAGCGCGTTCTAGACAGGTGGGTCGTTGGTACGTTGCAAGACAATAATGCAACGGGGTACGGTCATCGTTAATTAGTGTTGCGTCGTCAAGACGCGTGGGTGGTCGTGCGTGCGTACGTCGCACTCGAGTCATATTAGCAGGCGCACCGAGTCCATGGAACAATGAACCAGTGAGTCAATGGCTCGTGTTTCAGTATGGTAATTGCGACAACTCCCCTTTTTTTTCTGCCTCCATTCTCCATTTTCCAAAGCAAAAACGTGTTACGATTCATTTTTACATTTAATGCAAAAACTAGGGCACGCATATAAGAAAAGTTTACCTCTATACGTGCTTGCTATATTCCAGTGTAAATAACGTCAATAGAACGTTCTCCCCTTTCACGTAGATGAATGCAAAAACATTTTTTATGTCTCCGGACCGCCCGATCGATGTTGCTTTTTACGCTTTAGTTTTACGAGCGGAAGCAAAAAATTCACGGCTGTGTACATATAATAGTTGAGTAGAAAGCATTGTGTCAAAAAGGCTTTTTTAATAAGCAGCAAAGTGTTATCATGTGTTGAAATATGAAATGGAAAAGCTTGCTTTTATGTAATGAAAGATGAATTTAAACATTAATTTTTGTGGAATAGAGTTAGGATACCTAAATGGAAAATGACATATTTGAATGCAGAAAGGGAAAAAAACGTTAGCGTTAATGAGGCTCTCGTGAGCCGAGAGGTATAAACATCGATGATCAGGAGGGTTTTGTCGCATTGTGGAAAGACCGCAAAAGCTGCAAAATGCATGTAGCAGGCATTGTTCTTCGGAAATAAAGTACGAGCTTAACCACAATTTTGAGGTTGCCAACTGAGGCAATTACAAGAGAATTCGGTCATTTATATATAAATTTATACCGACGAGAGAACATAATGCATCGGGAAGTTGGGACCACCGTTTCAATGTTGCTAAATGGCTGTGCGAAGAATCGAATCGTTTCATTGGCCCAATGAATCGTGTTCGCATTGAGCCACATTTTATACGATGGAGTACGATAATGCACAGATAACAGTCGCGTTATGTGCTAGTCGATGAACCTCCGCAGCCTTTCGCCTTTCGAATAACGGCTATCTTGCCTTTAACCTTCGGCCGAAGGACTCAATCCCGTTTTTGCGGCAACTATTCCGTTTTATTACTAAAAATCCTCTAAACGATTTGCAGGATGCATCTTAAAATATAATTTAGACTCAAATGGAGTAAAAAGTAAGAAGCGACTTCTTTGAGCAAGATCAGAGAGATTGCAGTTGTTTCTCTTGTCTTATCGCGTCTGTCGTTGCTTTGGATTTCCTCCATTGAATTCAGATGGTAGCCCGGCATGGCACGCGTGCGACACGAGCAAAAGAAATGTCGGGGAAGTAGAATTAAAGAGACAGGTGGCTTAGATGTATTTATATCGAGGTCTAGGGAATTCGCGCGCAACGTGCCAGTTCATTTCTGGCTCCTAACGTTCATTCATTCTGTCGCGATGCCTTCTGTATGAATAGCTGTTATTTAAAGGACACCCGGCGAGTGCAATGGCTCACGTAGGTATCCATAGGTTAGGCTGTCCCGCGATAGCCCCTGAATTTCTTAGTAACTTCTCTTTCCTTTTCTTTCAATGCCTCGTCCATATCCCCCGGAGGGAAAGTTGAATGGCGCGACTTCTATGGGTTACAGTGCTACACAAGGTTTTGTATTTACAATGACTTCCACGCAAGGGTGGGTCTTGCGCCTCTTACTTTGTTACAAGTGACGAGTTTCGCTATTCAGGTATCTTTGAAGTTGAGACTTCGCGCCGCCAAAAAACCCAATGATGCTAAGTCGAATGTCAAATTGTCAAAGAGATCCGATTTAATGGATCTATTCAAAGCATTAGATGACACATAAAGAGAAATTAGCTGAATAGATTTCAGGCGTCACTTGCTAAGGGTTGTTTTTCCTATGGTACGGAAACGGAATGGATTTTCAGTTGAGGGTCTTAATCAGATTAAAAGAAAATGAGAGCGTCGATTCGTCTTGTGACTTGTTCTCGATTTGAAATGTGCGAGATACGCGGGCAAGCGTCCAATAGCAAAGAGTAGTTGCCGCTTTAGTTAACTCTTTTAAGAGAAAAGTAGACAGAAATAAAAGTAAGCTACATATACTTTTGCAAAGAGAAAAAGGCGATCTTTCCTCTTCCAGAAGACAGAATGGTACGAGCGTAAGTGGAAAATGTATCTTCTAAATCGCCATTGATTATAGAATTGTCAGGTTTACAACGTGGGCGTTTGACTTAACAATACTAGTGAGTGACCCACTCCATCGATAACGACAACAGAGTTCCTTGGGAGCAGCTGTTTTCTTCTTAAAAAGAAGAATTTTATAAAAGGGACATAAATCAAGCATCGAAGACATAAAACGATCACCTTGCACGCGAAAGTAATGTCAATCGAGATGTCAGTGATATTTGAAATATAGTCTAGTATATTGGTACGCATATTTATACGTACAAATCCTGATTAGATTCTTGTATAAATTTCCGTATTGACGCACGATGAATCGGTTGACCAGACAAACGGAAGCTGAATCCAGGGAACTTGGAATCTATTCCTGACTCGTTTCCGTTATTAGCGTACGTATCAAAGAGACGTCATATTGACATACACGTACGCCAGGCGCATATTTGTAATGCAAATCTTTAGGTTGCAAGTCCCGTTGCAGATAGAAAGGTGTGTCTGATACGCCGATGACAAATAGTCAGGTCATCTCGTGTGCAGGAATCGAGCGCGATATTATGTGCAACGTCCATACATTTCACGCTGCCGCGTTGACCGTAGGATTTCCTTCCGTTTTCGGTGGAAATTCTACCAGTTCACGAACTGTCCGGCATTGTCGCGTCCCTAATTGAATCGCCAGTGAGATATGTTCTCGCTCGTCGTTGGATTGGCATTCGCGTATATTGCTCTACCAGCATCCCTATATCTCTAACTCACTCCTTCGTGCTATGCGCCTACCTTGCTCGTTTACGTACACCAGGTCGGACGTATTGATCCTACTTCCGTAAAGGGCTTTGCGGACGTTAAAAACAAAAGAGACCTCCGATGCAGTATGACCTGCCAACGACAATTTTCAAAGGAAATATGTCCGCTCAGCGTTGATCGCGAAATTAAAGCTCCTCGAGAGCTTCTTTGTGTCTAGAAAACCAAGAGGTGATAAGAGAGTCTAAGAAAGAAAGACAGAGAATCTTCTCTAAATCTAAATCGCTAATGTAAAAGGTGTTCTGACATTGTGAGTTCGAAGCACACAAGAGTCTTGTGTTCTTAGCCATGGAGCAACATCGCCGTGGTCACGGCCCATTGTACAGAAAGATTCCGAACCCAGATTTAGGAATGTGTTTCATGCACACAAAGAAACGCGATCCGCTAGTCTTTATAATCCTTTCTATGAGCGTCGATACTCCTTCATTCCTCGGCTTTTTATTTCCTCGTTCCCGCAGTCAAGCGAACATCGTATCATAAAGCATTCATCAACATTTCCTTATGTCTTGCCGTTGTCACTGATGTTCGGTAAAGGATCAAAGATATTACACAAGACATTCTTGCGGAATACCTTCTATGACCTTGACCCTCGGACATCTCAATGAATAGTCAAATATTACAGAAACAATGAGCAATTTATTCTTTCTCTGACATACCTTCTCAACTGTGATGAATTTAGAGACAAAACAAATGACAATCTTCAGACACAAGCTCAAAAATACACAAGAAACTTCAAACAGGGAGTAAATTGTGCATGAAAAGGATTGTCGCAATTTTGCATCAAGTTCACATCATTCAAAGAAACATTTTCCGGAGTTGTGACGAGCATTGTACCGTTTGCATAACTTGAGAGTAAACTCAGAGTTGCTATCAGCGTATTTCGAAACTTTGTCTCACTATTTACTCCCAAGGAAATAGATTTGCAAAGTGAATGTCAATTTTGAAGCAACAACTTCAAATATTGATACTGTGCATTATTATTGAAAATTTAATATTTTCTCTGCAACACAGAAAACTCTACATTGGGAGAGAGAGAGCAAGCAGCGATTGTAAATATGAATTATTCAGTTTCCAAATATCAATGAAGTTCGGTTGACCTTACAGTAAAATTCGAATAGGGCAGGGACCAAACATAAACTAGAGCCACTTTGGTTCAAGCATCGACTGTTCAGTTCAGTTTTAGTAAACTTGATTATCTAGGGCTGTCAATCTACGACTGGCAAATTGTAAAGTCTATCTTTGTCCAATATTAAATCCACCGCAAACATGTACACAGGACCCACGCTTCATGTTGGCCTCTAAATCCGCAATTCACAGGGGTCCTGAACATTTAGTCCGCAAACCGCGACGACCTCGTCGCTCTAGCAACGGATGCCGAACCATATTAAGAGCACCACCGTCCACAATTTCTCTCTGAAATAACAATGTCTACGATTTCTGGAGTCCCTTTGTCGCTTCATTCACTACTAATTCGATTGTCTGTTTAACTTGTCGAATCGTGGTTGTCGAGAAAAGCTCGATAAAAGACATATATGAGAAGAGAGCAAAAAAGAAACAAATAAGAAAAAAGCGGGCAAAGAAACACAACTGGCAATTCAATATACTTCAAGGTTTTCCTACTTCCCTTTTCTGTTTCCTTATTGAAAAGAAATCAATAACCGTTTCCTCCTTTTTAAATTTCTCTCCTCATTATTTCTCTATGCATCCGATAAAATCGTTTATCCTTAAAACATTTTCATCTGATCTAAACAATTGATTAATGTCCATCGTTTAAATCATCAGGTTAAAATTTTCACGAATTTCTCCCGGTTGAATTACTTATTCAGAATTTGAAGAAAGCAAATGAATTAAGATAATATTTGAAGTGCATATTCATAAGTTCCTGAAATATATTAAAGCAAATAATTAACATATTCCTCTTTGAAATTCAAACCATTTTCCTACAAGTTTAAAAATTTCGAAAAAATTTTCGTTAGAGAGAAAACCACAACTAAAATACATAGAATCCCAGATTCGAGATAAAAGCTTTGATTAAATCTTCTCAATATAGAACAAATTTACATTAACTTGAAATTTAAGCCAGCGTCACTAAATATTTCTCTCAGTGATATACTTCACTACATTTCCATCTACGGCCGGACTTCAGTTCTAGCGGTGAGTTAGTTACTTGTGCTGAACATGATTCTCAGGTGGAATATTAAAGAACTGTGATTTAAGTTTTAACTACATCCAGCTTCACAATTTGCGTTAATTTCCGTTGAAATAAATGTGTAATGTAGGAAGTGGAAGCAAAGAAGCTAAAACTTGGTAACGAATAATTTGATTCGTTTACTTGCTTCACGTTTAAAAAAAATGTTTTATCGAATAGAATGTAGAATGAATAGAATATCTTACATAGCTTCCGATAAGGTAGTAACTATAGCTATTTGTTTGAGTCGGAATCTCAATCTGTACAGTGTGATAGTTACTATGTTTGTTCCATTTGCCAAGAGCACTCTGGAAGGAACTTTACGGCCCTTCGATGGAACGGGCCAAGGATGGGAGATCGTTCTGCAACTACAGACTCGTTCCGACGTCTCGTTAGGAGCAATAACTGTGTACCATAGCAGGGAACTCTAATTGTTACTCCGCAAACGAATCGAGTACAGCTAGCTCCAAGAGCAACCGATATGACAAGGGTTCAAGTTTTCCCTTTGGTATAAACTCATAAGCAATCTTGTCCCTTTCAATTGTGTCTCACTGCTCTAATCATTATGATCTTTGCACAAACTCAACATATTCTTAATTGAATTCACACAAGTATTCATTGTGAATTCACAAGTATAAGTAGATAGAAATAAAGTAATTCAACCCGAGTCGAAATATAGATTCTCTGTTGATGCTCCATAGTGCTTAATAAATCCTAGTTTGGTTCTCTTTAGGCTTCGACATCCTCGTTTAGTTCTCTTAGGTCCTATTTAGTACTCTTTTGATCCTTTTTGTTCTCTTTGCAATTTTCGTAGGATTTTCTAAGTCCTCATTTAAGTTTCTAAGGTCCTACTGAGTCTTCTTTTAATCCTCTTTAGCCTAATTGAATTTTTGTAAAATTTTCTAAGTCCTCATTCAAACCTCCATTTTCTCTCTGTGTTAGTCTCAGAATGTAAAATTATTAATGACAATTAATAGTTATAATTATTCACTATTTTTTAATATTTAATAATGTCATAGAGATTGATTATCTACATTCTAACAAATTATATAAAAATCAATGTATATTAATTTCCTACGCTATTCAAAAACTAACAGGAGATCGTTACTTGAAAATCTTATATGAAAATACACTCGAGTCTCCCAAATCTCAACTTCCCAAATCTCAAGTTCTCCCAAATCTCAAGTCAAGTTTCTCTCAAATGTCAAGTCCGTCTTTCCGAAGAATCACCTGATAACCACTGCGCAGGCGTGCACGCATGCGCAGTGGGGCTGTTTGTGAAATTTGAGGACTTGACATTTGGGAGAACGCTGGCCAAAATTTCTTGACATTTGGGAGACTCGAGTGTAGTTCATGCTGGTAGTTCTCTAATTTTATATTAATTATAATCCAGATATTGAAGTGCTAATATTTTTATTCAAGCTCTTTTTCGTTGATTAGTAATCCAATGTACACAGTGTTATCTATGTTCATGTATATACTTCACATTGTTGTAAAAATGATGCAAGCGCATTAGAATATATATCGAATTTAATGCAGGACCTAAGAGGCTGTAACGAGGCTTTCTCTAAATCCTCTTTTAGTCTTCAAAACATGTAAAAGTGGAAATTTGCGCATATTTTGAGGACTTAATTAGGACTTAGAATATATTGAAATAAATCCTCTTTTGATCCTCCTAAGTTCTCGAATTTAGAGAATTTGGAGGATAAAAGGAGAACCTATATTTCGACTCGGGAAGTGAATTTAGACCTCAAGTGAATTTAGACCACAAGATCATGACTCACATAAAATGCATATTATATTTAAAAATCTCCTCAAAGTCTGACCTTCCATGGTTTCACAAAAATCCTATTAAATTCCCACGTCTGGGATCTTAATCTCTCTTGACTGGGCCAGACACCCCGAATTAATGCGAGTCAATTACGAGCTAGCAGAATAGTTGTCTCATTCGCGAGGATTTTCGAATTCACTAGCATGGAAGCGCGCAGAAATCCCGTGCCGGAAAGTTAAGCCAAGCTCGATTCCAGGGGGCGATAGTAGGAAAAGTTACAGGATTTCGCATAAAGGCGAGGTGAGAGAGGCGAATCAAGGATGGAAAGAGCAGGAGTGAACTTGTATGTATAAAGAGAAAGAAAGAGAAAGAAGTAGAAAAATCCCCCTTTTGCGGGTTTAGCGTAGTTGCCGAGTAGGCAAGCTACCTGCAGTGGTGGCGAAAAAATGCATTTTCCAACGGTTGGGAAATTTATGGACGTTGGACAATGGACCGGACGATGTTGCATCCCGCGTTAGCTTCTACAATGGTGGACCCCACGCCACTTCCTTCTATCGATCCTGGCTCCATTTGGTCCAATAATTTCTATTCCCGTATGTATAGATTGTAGAAAAGTTCTGTCCCATACTTTGTAATCGGACTCTTATTGGAAAAGTATTAAGGGTCTGATCAGGGCCAGGCGATTTTTGCGTGGGTTATTTGCATTTATAAATGCGGTGAAATATATCGCGCATCATCCCTGTCGAGATCGTTTGGGCAGAACGTCTCAATTTTCGTCGGGGACTTCCGCGAAGGAGGTGCAGAGGCCTAAGTCCCAGTTTTTCAGAAAGCAGAGTGCGTTCTTTTCGCATTCGAGGGAATCGACTGAATCGACTCCAGTTTCGACGGCATTCCACGAAGGTTCTTCCCGTTCCACAAGTCCCACAAGTCGAGGGGACTCGCGGTTGTCTCAGCGTCGATAAAAAGTCGTCCAGCAGCGATCGGACTCGCCAATCGGACGAGAAGATCGCGCTGGTCGATCGACGAGACGCGGACATTCCTGAATGAGAAGATTTCACTTTCACGGTCATTCGACCACGCGTCCATTTGCCAATAGGGTACAGACAAGAAAGCCACAAAAACGCTACGAAAACCATCGCGTCGATCGCTCCGATGATTTCGGGACGATGTCGTTAATTTGGCGGCTTTTTGAACCTGATGCCAAATCAAGGGCTAAGGATTCTCCAAAACTTGCGAGTTTTGTCGTCCTCGCCACTCTAAATCAACTCTTTCGATGCAAAAACACGCTGTCGAATCGATGAAGCAATCGCTTTGTTACGTCTTCCATAAGAAGTCACCCAATCACAACAAAACTTTTTTTCTAATATAACAGGGTGATACCAATTTTAAGCAGCTGTACTTGCTTTAAATTTGATAGCTTTATCTTCATATTTGGTTCATCTTTTCGTCCATCTTTTAAAATAATTCTTAATGAAATAAACTGACACATGAATATTGAATTAAATCCACTTAAGAGCATTATCGAGCCCAGTTCAGGATTCTAAAGCAAAATAGTTGACGATCTACAAAACGGAAACGGGAATTCATGATCAAAATTACAGAACCCTGTCGACGGAACTATTCTGGATTTGGACCGCGAGCATACAGTTTACGCCTTCGTCGTCACGTAAGAGGTAATCGTAAACCGCCAAGATTTCCAGTCACGTACATAAGGTCCATTCGGTCTGCGATGCTGTCACGAAGGTCCATTCTTACCTTCGCCCTCTGCTTCGTGTACACGTTACGTGTTATTCGCAACGACCGTAAGGGAAAGAGGTGGTACGAGGAGAGTTTGTGAAAGATGGGAAAAGGTGGAGTGAGGGAAGAGGAAATCCTTTCGTCGGATCTCGTCGTGAACCTTTCTGGATTGTCGCTTTTTCTTGCTCGTCCCGTTTTACGTGTTCGTACGGAAGTTTTTTCCAAGAGCCTTCAGTCCAAGTCGAGGTTTTATTACACTGAAGAAAACGAAGGTACGGGAAGAGTATACGTCCCTTTTGTCTTCATTGAAACCATTTCTAGGCCAGAGGATTGTTAAAGTAATTCTTGTTCTCTTTTTCATTCCACCATTCTTAAAAGGCACACAAACCAAATATTTAAGTTGCTAATGTCTCATCTAAATATTCCCGACAAATTTCACTTGAAATTAACTAATTAGCGAAAATTTGCTCTACTTTTGTAGCATAATGATGTTCTAAAGCTAAACTCTAAAGCATTAAATGGTATAATGAACTCGCTTGATTTGCAAGATTAATACAAAAGCTTGCTGACTCATCGCACCGCTGTCACCAAAAATAGACTTCAGAACTTTTTTCTGAATTAAAACAAAAAAAACTGGAGCGCAAACTCCCTGTCGTGAGGACTGAATCCAGTATCAATTTTCCTGAGTTGGTAACTCAGTTGTGCGATATACATAGAGACTGCTGGGAGCAAATCGAAAGACACGGAGGCACTTCCGCTGCCTCGCGAGGCGTCATTATATACCGCACTTGCGGAGTCTTATTTCTTCGAAATAAGCCGCATTAATTTTCTTAAATATAGTGGCGCTCAGGCTGCCGTAGCTGATGGTGTAACCTGAACAAGTTAACACAGCACATTGCTGCCACAGAGGCAGCAGCAACATCCGCGATCCAACAGCAACGGCGGCATCGGCAGCGTTTCGCCGCGGGTGTACAGGAATTTTCAGATTGCGGACCCGCAATCGGATCGCGATTATCCTTTGTTCGTGCCCCAGGGTCGTGGATGAAATCGCTCGGGATGCTCGAGGTTCTTTCTCTTTCAAGCCTCTTTCCTTCTCTCTCCTTCAGTTTCGTCAGCTGAGGATCGAGAGAAAGCAACCGCCAGCTCGTGCACCTAATGACGCCACCTCGCGAGACCCTATGGCCGTAATCGCTCCACGATCTTGAGAGCCGACGCGTCAAAGGCGTCAAAACCACGTCACGCGAGCTCGACTTTCAAGTCGCCTACGCAGTCGTAAACGCAGCCAAGTCGTACATTTGGTATTCTAGCTGAATCTGGATGGATGGGCGTTTTGACTACGAACAATAAACAGGCTTACCTAATGCATTCGTCTCCCTAAATGACGGATCATTTTAATCATTAAGCGTGACAATTCATTTTATATAGATACCGGGCTTTCTACTTTCTTAATGCTTCAAACCTCTACAAATTTAAGTACTTGAAATTAAATTAGGAAAACGATTATGCAACACATCAAGTTTCTGTGATGGTTTTACATTCCATTCTAGGAATAATATGAACCTAGAGTCCAATCTTCATTAATAACCGTATCCCTCAGGAACGTGAATATTCTGCTCGCTCAACATTTCCGGAAAATGTTCATTATTATTTCAACTCTATCTGCTGCAAGATATTTAACCTACATACATTTTGACATACAAATGTACGTCTTTTCAGCAAAATAATATGTCATTTTTAAAAGAGTTTCACATCTCGAAAAGTGTCCGAGAAAAGGGTGTGTACGTCAATTTTCCTGCAGTTCTTCAGCTACACGAGCAGATAACGAGGATCTCGAACAAGTCTGAAAGTGCTCGCGCGAGCTTGAACTTCTTGGCTCGCAAAAGCACGTAAAGTGAGAGAAAGCTTATCAGCAGACGGCTAGTGTAGCTATCTGGACTGGTGTAGTTACCACAGAACCTGAGTAAAATGATTTGTCACGGGCAGCTCGCCTGGAATATTTTACGAGCTTTCCAACCCGAGCACGTATGAGCATAGTGCGTATCTGTATTTTTTCATTACCGCCCCATTCCGCAGAACAGAGACTCTTGCTAAACATATCCACTCAGAGGGTTGCAGGACAAATAGCGGCTAACATCCTCACGTTGCATCAGACCCTCCGGTTTCCCTTAAAACGGTGGACCGAATACCTTACCGCACCCTATCTCGTTTTATTCGTTGTGGAATAACGGTGTACTGGCAGCTTACCGTGTGCATTTTAATTGCAGCATTAAGCCCGCGCTCATTTGGCCCGACGGTCACGCTAAGTGAATTGCGGACTAACGAGTTAAGAGACAGGCAAACGAATTGGCAAATAACAAGGAATGGACCAAGATAGGAGTCTAATTCGTATGATGAGATCCTTTACTGACTACAAATTACTTTTTTTTCATGCAGGGTGGCCACAAGATTCAATTTTTCAATTTCCCTGACATTTCCCTGATGACTTTCAGACAATTTTCCCTGACAGAAAAGTATTTAAAATGCGTGTAAATTTTCAATAATAATACTATTGAATTTTTTAAAAAATTTCGTTGAATATCACTTTAAATCTTGTGAAATTTAAAATCACTTCACAAAATTTAACATTCGTAAAAATCTGTCAAATTTACAACAACTTTTGAAATCTCTTAAAACTCATTGAAATTTCCTGAAATTCCTAGAAACATCTTAAAATTCCACGAAATCCCTGTTAATATTTCAGGAAAACCCTTCAATTTTCATTAATTGTTTTTAAATTCCTCAAAATAATTTCAAATACTTTTTTAAATTCCTCAAAAAACTTCAAAATCCTTTAAAATTCCTGAAAATTTCTTAAAATTTCCTGTAATCTTTCAAAATTCCATAAAACACTTTCAGAATCTCGTGAAATATTTTTAAATTCAACGAGGAATATTAAAAACTCTTAAAATGTATCAAAATTTCGTTAAATTATTGGAAACCTATCGAAATCCTTTAAAATTCCCTGCAAATTATAAAAATGTTGTGAAATCCTTTAAAATTCCATGAGGAACATTAAAATTCCTTAAAATCACTTTAAAATAATCAAAATTTCTTAAAATTCTTACAAGCCTTTTAAAATCCTTTGAAATTCCACGAGAATATTTACAATCCCTTAAAACCTCTTAAAAATCTTACAAGTTTTTTAAAATCCTTTATAATTCCACGAGAAACTTTAAAATCCCCTAAAACACGTAAAAAAAAACTTTTAAAATTTTTGAAAACTTTTCAAAACTACTCAAAATCTTCAGAAAATCATAAAAATCTCGTGAAATCCTTAAAAATTCCATGAGGAACATTAAAATCTCTTAAAATCACTTTAAAAAATCAAAATTTCTTTAAATTTTCACAAGCTTTTTAAAATCGTTTAAAATTTCTCAAGGAACTTTAAAATTCCCTAAAATTCTTTGAATTATCTAAACTTTCTTAAAAATCTCTTAAAATTCCACTAAATCTTTTATATATTATAAAAATCTCTTGTAATCCCTTAAAATTCCTAGAAACCTCTTAAAATTTGTTTAAATTATTGAAAATCTCTTGAAATCATTAGAAACCCAAAGAATCTCAAAGAATGCCTGGAAATTCTTTATAATCCTTCGAAATCCTTGGAAGGTTTCTAAAATCTGTTAAATAAATTATAAAAGTTATATATGTAATACGACAAAAATAACATACTTAACATAAATGTCAATTTCTATTTTCCCTGACAACTACTCG
>CAJFCP010000129.1:0-24873 GCA_904066005.1 Synergus itoensis | reverse complement strand
TTCCACTAGAAATGACTAACTTTGGCGCCAGCTAGTCTTCCAATCCTTTTGTTTTGTATCGTTTCGAAAGGTTCTTCTCGATGTCAAACCTGTTCGATTAAGCTGGGTTTGTAATCCCCAAAGTGCTTTTGGCGTCACGTATGTCCGTCGCATTTCATGAATTCTCTTGACTCATTGAAATGCCCCACCAGCATGACAGATCGATTAAAAACCATTGGATTAAGATTCAAACGTGCCATTGCGTCTGATAGGGATGCACCATGTGTAATTTACGCGATACTCGACGAGCGAAACCTGACGGAAATCGACTTTAATGTGTGTGGTGGCTCTGCCATGTGTCCCCAAAATTTTTCACATACAACCAACCACCGAGCTCTCGACCCCTCATCGAGAGACGGACATTTCGTCGTTCACGCAGCAGTCGGGGGATGATGAAGCATAACCAGCTGGAATATTTTTTACTCTCATCGACGTTTAATTAAAACTTGACCACAGAGAGAAAATCCGTATTGCAGTAATGGCCGGCTGACGAAGGGCCTCGCCATCTGTGCCATTCTTGCTCGTGATTCACTGTTCACTCTCTCGTCGTTTCTCGTTTCATTCCATCTCGCTTTAAATTCTCACCCACCCCCATCTTCTGCAATCGCGCGTCGTATAAATCCTCGAACCAAAGTTTTCCAGGAACTCTCGTCGATTTTTACGGCTCAAACCGGCGGACTACAAGGTCTCCGCTTCAAATCTGACACGATCCTCCTATCGTCCTTTCCGCCCAATTAAAAGCTGCGCTTTTCTCGCGTATAATTACTCAATCGTCCGGAAGCTGATGATTCGAAAGATATACCCGAGAATGTGGGTTTCGGACATTCGAGCATTCAGAGCCCTTGCAATACATTATTCGTCCTCTAGCTTTTTTCATACAAAGTCTATAAGATAGCGCACGCAATTTATGACATGATATTGAATTCTTGTCGTTTAATGATGCTCGCTGAAATATGAAGGCGTTTATCACTGACACGCTTCGACCGCAAAGTCTCTCTCACACGTATAAAGAACGATGATGTTATTCCTGTAAACATATTTATCTATTGTCTATGCTTCTTGACGTAATTGTTTTACGTAATAACTACACTATTATTATTATTTTTAAGCATTTTTTGAGATTAAAAAAGGTAATAAATGTTTCCGCGTCAGAGTAATTTTTTCTCAAAAATATCAATTTTACCGGTCATTAAACTCACGAAAAACGCAGTCAATTTTCAAAGGGAAGCATAACGAACAAAATAAAAGATAAACCTACCAAAAAATGTCTCGTTATTCTTTCTATTGCTTTCTATTGACCGCCATTGTTATAGAAAAAACAACCACGAAAACGGAAAAGAAATTAGAGGAGAAACAGCGATAAACTTTTTACCGTGAAAAGAACCACAATATAGCAATAAATAAATATTAAATTACGAAATATTGAAAACCGGATGTAGAATCATTCGAAGATATCCGTTCGTAACGCATAAACTTTCTAACCCACATTTTAAAGCGAAGATTAATATTCTCTTACCTAGTGATTCAAATACTCGACAATACGAACCGTTCACTCGTTTTGTAACTAAATTGGGTCCTTAATCAAGCGCAACTAAAGTTACATCACGAGTTTCGCAACTCACGGTCGAGATCCTAGTGAAAAGTTCGTCGCTTTCAGCCATACAGGGATCAAGGCTGATTGTTTCGCTCGTTGTTACCAAATAGTTAATTGACTCTCGTTTGTAAAAATAATTCTTCATTCTATTTGCTGACAAGAGCCAACAAAAAATTTCAAGAAACATTACCATCTGTTTTATAATCTGAATGAGAAATTAGACCTTGGTCGTGTTCTAGTAACATTTATCTACAAAAGTTATTTGACGTTTCTGAATCAGTCTTACTCCAAATGCAATAATTTGCGCTTTTATATATACACATAATATAGGTATATACATATATAGGTATATACATATATATAATCAATTAATGGAGATATAATTATCCTCACAGTCACCAGCTTCCAGTTTCTTAAGTGCAAATTACTCAATATTAAATTGCATGAATAATAATTTGCGAAAGCTTCTAGTCCAAAAATTCATTCTAATTTATCTCCATTTTGCGAGAAATCCTTTAATGCTAATTGGAGTATTAAACTAGTTTAAGACTCATTTCTGGAATACGTAATTTAAATTTTATTTCAAGCTAAATTAATGATCGCACCATATTATAGAGCGTAGAATGCGAGTGCTTGCTTTAGAAAGGTTCATTATTTTGTTAAAAGCGAGTAAAATACAAATTTCAACATACACTTCATACACATTGGTTATTCATTAATACAGTCCTCTTCAATCGTCAAGGAAGAATTAACTAACGCACGAGGGTACTAGACTTGCGTAAAAAGAGTGCAACTGAGAAACCAGTTTCAACTTTACAGCAAACGCCATTTAACAGTAACTCTCTCCGAAGGCTCGTTAACCGCTTGACTGCACTCGCCACCATTATGATTTCAGAAAACAAGGCGTTTACGCCACTAATTGCATCTAACGAAAATCCAGTTGCCATTAACAACGTTCCGTTTCGTTTGGTTAAGCTCGTATATGATATATGACTCGAGACTTGGCACGTAACAATTACCACCAACTGAGTAAATCCCTACGTCGATGTTTACACTATATAGTCTCAGCAGGAATAAATTGCCAGTTCTTACTCCCAGACAGAGCAGATCTAGGAAAAGCGAACACTGTCCACGAACTTTATTTGACCGAATTCGACCCACATGTCCTGAACAAGAGCCTGTCTGTTTTCTATCTTCTTTTCGTAAATGACTTTTATTTTTATTTTCATCCAGACTAGATGTAGGGTAAAATCGTTCAAGCGAAAACACACATGCATCGCTACGTATCTTACCGATTCGAAACTCTTCCAATGGAGTACCCGAGAATCTGGAATTTATTTTATCGGTTGGGGAATATATTTACTGAGTAGAAATTATGCGTTGCATTTTTCACTGGCAAAAAAAAAACGGAAAAGGGCCGGGATTCAAACATTCGTTCCTTGATCTTTGATCTGCAAACACACAGAGTACAAATTTTACATATAAAGAATGATAAACATTCAAGTCTTGAAATTAAATTTAAAAATGACGGAAATTTTGTCTATACGGCCGGGAGTAGTAGAGTCTAAGCCAGTTGAAAAATGAACAGTAAAGTATTGAGAGATAACACAGCTTTCATTTCTAGATCCACTGAACATTTTATGAAGAATAGTTGTGAATTCATAGACGCATAATATGCAAAGTGAGCAAAAGATTCGAAAGTCGAGGAGGTCGAATCCGAGAGACAAGTCGGTGCAGCGACCGCTTCGAAACACGACATGCAAATCGACATTATCCCTTCTTTGCTCGTTACTCCTTGTTATACTCTCTTTTCTCTCCTCCCTCTACTCCCTCTGAATTTTTCGCCGTCTCACCACTTGCTTCGAAATATACGCCAAAGACTTCGTTCTTCCTTGTCGCATCAGCCGTGTTCGCCTCATTTTCACGGGTCTTGGAATGCAAGGCAGATTCTCCACATACTTGTGACTGTCTCAGTCCCACGCATCCCAACCTGGGTTAATTCTATCCCATTCGCACTACTGCAATCCTTCTGTACCCATACGCTTAAAAACACGAGTCGGTGCATCCTCGCCCGTTCGCCGCCTCGTTGTCCTAATTTACATATAAGTACAACAGTAGACGTACTCAACTTTTCTTCCGCCGTACAAACCACCTTAGCATTATCCGAGATTTCGAATGGTAACACGATAAAAACTTGTCATTACATCTTGGGCTTCTGGTTTGAGAATCTAAACTGTACCCGAAAATTCAATGATTCAAAAACACTTTAAAACCCTAGTAGAAATTGGTCTAATTTTTCCTCAACACTCTCAAGTAACTCGTAGGGCTGAAATAGGGAAAAACTAGACTAGAGAAACTAGGTAGTGCCTAGTTAGAATCTAACTAGAATTTCTTGAACAGATTTGAATGAGGAAATTCTTGACTAGTAATCAATGAAATTTCCTCATTCAATACGAGAATAGTTTTTCCTTGCCACTATCTCGCTACAAACTAACTAGGATTTCCTGCTCAGTTTTAACTCGAAAGAACCCTCTACCGAGGGGCCATTCACTCTCGAATCAGTCATTTTTAAAATTTGAAATCAAGAAAGAGTCCGAAGTAATAAGAAAAATAAAATGTGAAGTCTTAAAGAATCAAAGAAAAATTTAGGATTCACTAAGATGTTAAATGAAATCAATGAAATCTGGGTTTTTATTCATGTTAAAGTGAAATCCGAGGTGAAATCGTGTAGTTAACTCACTTTATATAGGAAATCGTAGGAAATCCGCATTTTTAAGAAGGTAATCTGTGAATTTAACAAGGGAGTCAGAGCGAAATCAAGTGGAGTCAAAGATAATCGAGGTTCGAACGGTTGTGAAGATATTACCGTGCGCGGAAATATTGCGCAGTGGCTTGCGTTCTACGTTGTGTGTCGTCGCAAAGACGTTGTTGATGTGTTTTCGATTTTGATCTTGATTTTGGAATTATATTTTGATTCACGTAAAAGGGATGTTATTTTTTGTATAATATATATTAAATGAATTAAATTATAATTATACATATTATAAATTATAATTATAATTAATATAATTAAATATAATATAATTATAATATAATTATATTATAAATATAATATAATTATAATTATAAATAATTATAATTATAATTATTATAATTATAAATATAATTATATAATATAAATATAATATAATTAAATTATAATTATAATTATAAATTATAATTAAATTATAAATTATAATTATACATATTAAATAAATTTTTAATGTATATAATATTACAATATTATTTTTAAATCATTATTTTTAATATCATTTTTAAACAAGCTTTATAAAGAATAAACGATTTTTGTTGCAATCAGTGTAGTTTTCATGAAATCTGCGAATCAACATGATGTTAAAGAGGAATCTGTTCTCGAATAGATTGCATTTAGCAGGAAATCAGCAGGAGTCAGTTGAAATCAACGGGAAGAATGGGAGTCAGTAGTCGAAAAATTGAAATCACAAAGCAAAAGCGTAATCTATTTAATTTTAGATATTAGTCATGAAATCGTTTGAAATCAAATGAAATCAATTGAAATCAAATGAAATCCTTTATTAAGATTTCAGAGTGAATGGCCCCTCGCCCTCTACTGATTTCTGACAGATTTTCCTCGCTTGGAACGAGCGCTTTTTTCCTGTCAAGGTTTTTGCGAGGAAAAGCTAGGGAAAAACTGTTATTAAATTTGAAATTATTACATTAGATTTGAAATAATAATATAAAGCTTTAATATAAAAAGATTCTCTCGTAAACAATAATTTTCCAAATTTAAATTTTCGCGAATTAAAAAATTTTTTGAAACATAATTTTAAAAAATTGTAATTAAACAGTTTTCGTGATACAAATAGCTAATTAATAATACAAATATTGAAATAAAGTTTCGTGGAAGCTTTTTTTATAACAGATCAATTAAAAATTTGAAAATGAAACATTTTTAAATTCACTTATCTATAAATTGTTTAAAACAAAAAAAATTAAAAATATATTCCTCGAAATTATACCTGGTTTTTCCGAGGGTTTTTCAGCGATAAAGCTTGGCTGAGATTTTGTCAACGAAGTCCAAGCGGATAGAATAGCTCAGGTGGTAAGGTGCCCGGTGCGTGTATTAGGTTTAGGCTAGGGTTTAGGATTGTTAGGGTCGTCGGGGGTTCGAGTCCCCAGTGAGTGCGATTTTTCGAAAGAGTTTTTTCGTGCGATTATATGTATAAAAGACACCGTGTACGGTTATACGTGTAAGAGAAAATATTTATTGTAAATTTTCCATTATATATTATTATTAGAGAGTGCGTAAGTACCCTCGTAAGAAACTAACTAGATTCCTTCTAGATTTCCTATTCACTAGTCAGTTTCTTACTAGAAGCAGCGTTACATTCCTCACCAGTAACTGACAAGTTTCCTAGTTAGATACTAACCAGAAGTAGGGAAAAACTAACTAGAAACTTACCTAAAACTAGGAGCAATTTCTACTAGGGAATAAAGTAGGTAGTAAAAAAAAAGCACAACAAAAGGACGTCTCTTCATCCTATTCTCACAACATTACCCTTTCAAATTAACCTCCCTTTCACTTACTCTTTCAATTATTACCAAAGTACAAGATCAAGTCTCCTCAGGGATTCGACTTCAAGAAGTTTTAAATCCGAGGCGAGAAATTGTAGAAAGTTCATCTGCTAGGTATTCCAGAGCTAAAATAAAAGAAGCTCTCTCACGGCTTCAAATACATTCTTAAAAATAATAAAACTTCTCAAAACGAAAGCTGCCAACATTTCACTTGATAATTCTTTAAAACTACATGTTGCATTTGAGATTATCAAATCTGATAATAAATCAGATTTTCTCAATCCCAAAACTGCAGTAGAGTAAACCCTTGCGTTCAATGTTTAGTTTGCGCTTTTCGAGTTGACTCGTGCATCCATTTGTAACGTCACTCGTAAAGATCTCACAATCACATTTGTTTTTCGAAAGGGAATCCATTTACGGTAGCAAAACACGATCCGTCGCGCGAAGTGTATACGGTCCAATGCGGATTCCGATTTCCCGCGACCAAACTGTAGTTAACCCTCCCCTCTTCAGCTTTATTCCCCCTCCTCCACCCTCAACCCAACCGATATCGTGCGAGCGATCGAGCATGCATTTTTTTTGCAAAATCTTTGTGTGCGAGCCAAAGTCGTTAACCCGTACAGTTTACCCCTTTTATTATCGGCCCAACAAACCGAATATCGTTCCAAAAAGATTACAGATGTAAATGAAGCGATGCGATAACTTTTCCGGTGGACGTTTATCGCTAGCCGTAACCACCGACTAACGATCGCCAAGCCGCAACTTAATTGCAAGGAAATCGGGCATAATGAAGTCTTTGCGATTCGAGAGGGGAGAGGACGATCCGTTTGACCGGCTCTTCTATACGAACGAGGGTCCCTCGACTTGGATGCAGTAAATCCTTGGAAACCCATGCGAGTTTCTTCTCCCTCACCAATGACGATCCTCGTTCGGCCCAGCAGCTGTCCCTTGGTATTCCACTCTTTCTACGATCCAACTTCTGTGCTTGTTTGTAGTTTGGCCTAATTTTTAGTCGAATACGCGAAGCAAAAGGAGACTTATACACTGAGAAAAATGGATTGTAAACGGTATTGAAAAATATGTTACTAGGTATAATCTTGGACTATTAACTATGGGACAGCGATCTAGATTATTAAAACCATAATCCCTAGATTTTAAAAAAAAGATTGTATCAGATAATATCTTAGATCATAAACTGAAACACGCCAGATTTTTTTAAATTACACAAACGATTACGTTAAATTTCAATGTTTTGTAAAAATATCAATAATTTTCGAATAATGAACATGTTTTTAAATTTCTTTACGTACTTATTTTTAAAGTAGATTTCTAAAGAATCTGCTAGACTTATTTAAAAAATTGTACAATTATTTATGTGTATTGTACAAGGGCTGAAATTTGGATTTGAAATACGTAAAAAGTTCAACATTACCTGATTAAGTGATTAGTAAGAATAAAAATAAATGTAAATGAATGTAAATTTTAATACAATTTGGCAGAAACATCATAATTAATGATTTTTTATATTTTATAAAAATATTTTTCTCAGTAGAAAAAATATTCAAATATTTCCAACTTTTTCACGCCAACTTTTACTCCCGCACAATAAAAATTAAAAAATGTCAGATAGAAAGTTATCTTTAAAATAAGCTCCAGAAATTAAAAAAATGTTCATTATTTGGAAAAGTTATTGATATTTTTATAAAACATTCAGATTCGACGTAATATTTATGCCAGTATTGAATATTTAAATTAAATATACTTCTGATTTCTTCATCACACAATTTCGCATAATCCAGATTTTTGAAGCAGAATTTCGCATAATAATCCATATTACTTCACATAATTTAAAGATTTTTAAGAGCAGAAAAAATTGTCTCTAATCATAACTTTGGACAGGATTAACATAAGCATGTTTTTTTTTTTAATGCAGGTAATGATAGTTAGATTAACATTGGCAAATTAAGATTTTCATTTATAGCTGAGGATAATCATGAGAATCATGATTATCCTCATTTTTATCATGATTCCGTCATTTTTTGCATCAAAAATGTTAGAATTGATGAAAAATCAGTAAAAAAGAAATTTTGTAATTCAAATTGAGTCACAAATCGTATATTAGTAATGATAAGTAGGAGTTGTTGTGAATTTCCAAAAAAATGTATACTTCTGACATTTTTCAAACTCTAATACATGTCTATGTATTTTGAATGTACCAGAAGAAATTTAAAACTGGATCCGACGCGAAGATACGTTTAAATCCGAAAAAAATCAATAGACCCTCAGCTTGTTGCTGAAGACCTTCATAATAAAGACAGTGAAACGCATTTCAAACTTAGATTTAGTTCAGAGACCCTTACACCCTATGGACTCATCGTAACGCATATCTACGAGTGGAATCTTGGAGTTGATAGAACGCGAGGCGTTCAACCCAACCTGCAGATCCACGAGGCTTTTCCAAGTTATTAGGTACCCATCGATCGCATCGCAATCTTTATGAGTTTGCCTTCCGGTACATACTATCTCCGAGCATCTCGCTTGTTTATCTCTATAATCTGTTGAGACTTGTCTTATAACGAGCTTTATCATCAAGCGCGTGACGGCCAGGGCGAGAACTGCTTATGACCTTTTTTACGACTCGGATTACGACGGCCATTGCTATCGCGCAAAGACATGTCGATAGTTATGTTCAATCCTTCAGTATCAACTACAAACGCTAGAACTACAACTACTACGCCAGAAGCGTTAATGAGGGTTTTACACTCGCTTTATTGATGCACTCAAATCCCTTAATCTTTTTCACGGCTGACTATACATACTTAAATTTACAAAAACGTATTCCATATATTTTGTTCCTTGAAACTGACGTTAGAGTGTTTGTTTGGAGACGAAACGTGATTTAGAGAGCTTAGCTCTAAGCACATTTGTTGTTATAGGTCGTGCACTTCTCTATCGTGTGGTTGGTTGAAAAGCCACAAACTTTTTTATGAGGACGGTACCTGTGTGTGCCTTCTCTCGAATATCGAACTAGCTTCGATTCCTGAAACTGTGTGTGGTGTAAATTCCCGGCTGAACTTACCCAAAGTTTGGCGCAAGACACAATCCGTGTAAACCGTTACGTTACATTCTTAGCAAAGAAACAACCTCACTAATTTGCTCGCGAGTCACACAACGCTTTGGTTTACGAGGCTTGTTGGAAAACGAAAACTTGCATGGGCACGTGTGCTTCACAACTAGCGAGATAATTATTCAGCACATGTATCAGCTAATTTTTATGCCTCGGAATGACTTGTTGAAATGTGAATAGCATATTTAGTAAGTAGCATATTCAGTAAGTAGCATATTCAGTAAGTCAGTTATAAACTCTGCATTTCGTAGCACACTGTATCCTTCAGCAAACAATATTCACTGTTTTAAACAAAAGATCACCCATCAGAATTATTATCATAATCACTATAATTCTTCGCTCTATAAAAAATTGCTAAGACCTTGGCAAAAACGAGGACACAACCGTTTTAATGAAAGGTTCCTGGAGCGGATCCGTGACAATTTCACGACACCCGAAGTCTATAAATTGGTTCACGAGCAGGGAGTAATCTCGAGCTTAATTCTCGGGCGTGAATTACGCGGTCCGAAAGTTCCTACCAAAGTCTGCTGCTGTCGACTAGGGATTCTCGAGAGAAGTGTCGACGATGTCGGGCTTCTTGGTTCGTACTTGGTTCTCTGGAGAGGCATTTAAAAAGATTTTTGCACAGGAAAGTTGTCTCATCGGAGGAAAGTTTTTAGCAAAGCGCGTTCGTAACTTTGATTTTTTTGTTTTTAAATGTTGGATGGGTACGCAGGGTCAACGTTTTCAAGCTGATTTGAACGGTTGAGAAGCGAAGACGAAAGTTATTGCGATCGAGAATGAATCGAGATAGAAATACGACGAGGGACCTCACGATGGAAGACGACCCCGGAGACCCGGGTCGTTCTGAGGAACCCTCGGCGAAATGAACTGCCCGCCTGGACTGCCTGCTCTCTTGGCCGTCGGTTATGAATGTTAACCGGTGAATGCGGCACGATCGAACCAAGAGTGTCGCGGATGATATACTGGCCGCTATAGCGGAAATAAAAAATGATTTTGCTAGCTGGCACTCGGAACTCGGCCAGAGAAGAGACCACTATCTTCTCAACTGAAACGTTTTCGAGAAGACGAGTCCCCTGTGTATTCGACTAAAAGCCACTTTTTTTCTCGGAAAACTCTGCTCACGTATTTCTTTCCGAACTCGCAGGAAAAAGAACGAGTATCTAAAATAGGGCGCCATATTTTATGGCTAGATGACCTTTCGCAATTTTATGTTCTACCTCTTGCAATAAATATCCGATTTTAATGGCATTCTGATAAAACGGATTCAAACACCATTTTATCAACTTTTTCCATACTGGTATAAAATGAACATTAATAAACTCATATTTAGATTAAAAAATTCAATCACATTGCGAATTAGATCCCTTGTGTAAACTTCCATCTGTGAGTTTACACAATGTAAAAAAAAAAAGAGAATTTGATGCATGGGTATCCCGAATTATATCAAGTTTCGTATATCTGCAATCGTAGAGAGCTTCCCTATGGGAAGCATTGGGCGGGTCCGATTCATCCTGCTCGGATTAAAATCCTATATTTGCGTCGCAATGAATAAGGATTTTCTTTTTATTACCCCAGTAAATTCATGGGAAGTAGAAAAGGAAAGTTTTGTCAGAGAAAAGTTACAATTCAAAACTAGGAAATTGACTGAAAACTTCCCCTTGAATCCCGGAATTATGAGATAAATAATTGAAACTTTTGTAAATATTTATCACAAGCCACGATAGTAATATATCATTTTATCTCATTTTTAAATTTATAATTGTACTCCACAATTTCAATTCACACGATCTTTACTTCTATTGACAAAGTTCCAGATAAAAAACGTATAAAAAGGTGCTTTTTAGTATTCTGAAGCACAACCGTTTTTGTTTCCTTCTCTTCCCACTTTCACCCTTGGTCTAGCGCTCTATCTATCCCTCGGTGAGTAGCTAGCTTTTTCGCGGTTCATCCTTTGCCCTTTTCTTCTTTGTAGCCGCTACAACGTAGCTCTAATCTAATTCCCACGTGTGAGTAGGTAACCTCTAGCCAATGTTCCCAATTCACTGAATTTAGTACCAGTTAACTGAAATACCTTACCTAAATTTAGCGAATGATCGTCGTTCGCACCTCTTTTACCGCGTTTCTGAATCAGGCGTACCAACTGAGTCGAACCGAAAAAAAACGAACTCGGAGGAACATCGAAACCTTCATTTTCCCTACGCTTAAAAGTACACCCGCTTTGCTACGTGCCTTCAGACACGGGAATCCCACTTCGCATTCCGCATTCCGTCGTCTCTTCTTGTCGGTTTCTTTCCCCTCGCGTTTTCCAATTCGTGTCGAATGGATTGGTCGCCTGGAAAATAAGAGATTGGGACTATCCTTTTACTACGACAAGAAATCACCTTCAAATAGTAAATTCTGCCTTCAGATTTTCAAATCCTTCAATTCCGTTTGAACCCTACCCTCTTTCATAAAAAAGCTTTTCCTTTTTCTCTCCCCCTTCATTGTTTTGCGGTTTTCCTTTTTGTTTTGTTCATCAAAATGTTCAAGTTCGCTTCAAATTTTGACGAAAATTTACGTATGACGCATTTTTGTGTAAAAATATTTGACTTCTCTTCAGAAATGCTCCGTCGCCTGAATGTAACGTTTTTTCACGTAGGATTCAATTTGAGCGAAGGTAGAGTTGTAGGAATCTCACATATAGCTAGGACATTGCCTAGTTCTGAAACTTGAAAGTCTTTCATTCTGTGGAGCCGCACCCTCGCACTTTTTCTCCTTTCCATCCATCTAGTTCCTCCGCACTCGGATTTTCAACGTAATCGATTTCCGATTTCAGAGTGGCTTCAATTTTTCACCGCCGAGTGAAAAATAACGGCAGAATAAGCCGTGCTTTCTCCCCTTAAAACCATCGAATATCCAGAGACGCGCAACTATAGCGTTCGCTTTTTCCCCGGTCCACCAATTCTTCGCGTACAGCTCGTTTCCGCGTTTATCCCTCCTTTCTCGTACATTCGCATTCTATTTCTGCGAAAACGTTTTCTAGAAACTCGAAAGGAATAGGTGCAAGGCAAGCGTTATCTATTTAATAGATTACGTGAGGCTCTACTTTTGGACCGGTGTTAACTGCTTCCAACGACGATAGGCGAAATGCGAAGGAAGAAACGAGAGATCAGAGTAATGGTGCCCCTGAAAAAGTGCTTGAAAAAGGGAGAAAGAGGAGAGAAAAAGCGAAAAACGTCGGGCAAGAAATAGCTTTATTAAAACCTACCAGGACAAGGACGCGACTCACGATAATAAAACGATCTCCTGCAATTCGGGATCGTTCCATTGTTCTCGTTAATGCACGCTCGAAAATTCGCCAGGCCTTCCCTCCATTGGTACTTTGAATTCCAATAGGGTACAGGCTGATTTAAAACGCTTTGTCCCGCCGAACGAGGTGTAAATTCTCTTGAATAAGTAGCCAAAAACAAAGTAATATCTCCTCCCTGACAAACTATAGAGTACGAAATTACTAAATTTTCTATTTTGGAATTTAATATCAAAGATAAATAAAGGGAAGAGAGGTGGCGATTCGGCAGACAATTTCAAATTCTCGGTCATTTCCCGGTTTTTGCCGGATAAGTTTTCCAATTTTCACGGTCCACTTTTCTCCATTTACTGCGAGAAGCCCAAATATTTAATTTAATTCATGACTTTCATTCTAAACATTCTGTAACACAATAGAGTAAAAAATAGCAAAATATTTTTTTTATAATGAAAAAATAAAAATACTTTCCATCATATATTATTAGGTTGAAGTTTCTGACGTCCAGTCTGATAATATTTTTTTATTTTATTTTTTTTTTTACATTTATTGGATTAAGAATATCAAAAAAGACCCTAAAACCATTTTATTTTTATTTATTTACTAACAGAAATTTACCAGGGAATTTTAAGATATTTTAAATGACTTTTGAAGAATTTCAAAGGATTTTATAGAAACTTCAAGTGAATTTAGGGAATTTCATTTGATTTTATGGAACTTTAAGGACTTTTCAGGTTTTTGAAGGAACCAAAGGATTGAAGGAAGGAACTTTTTTGAAGGAACTTCGAAGGATTTTAAAAAAAGATAAAAACAGCTAAAAGTTTTTCAAGTGTTCTCACAAAATTTCAAGACATTTTAAGTGATTTTAAGAAATTCAAGGAATTGATTCTAATGCAAAATTCTTTAAAATGTTTTAAATATTTTATAAATATCTTAAAATCGTTAATAATATTTCAAAATCTCTTGGTTTCATACAAAATTCTTGAAACCTCTTCAAATTCCTTCAAATCCGTGAAAATCAGTTAAAATGTCTTGAAACTTTGTGAAATCTCTGCAAAAACTTGCTGATAATTTTTAACTCTTAAAAATATCTTCAAATTTCCAAAATAAATCAAAATCTCTTAGGATCCCTTAAATTTGGTTTCCTTTAAAGTCTTTTTGTCCTTTGAAAATCCTTAAAATCACTTAATCCTTAAAAATCCTTAAATCTCTTGAAATTCTTCTAGAATTTTTGAAATCTTATGAAATCTCTTGAAATCATTTAAAATTCCATAAAACCACTTAAAATCTTCTGCAATGCTTGAAAGTCTCTTGAAAATTGATTTAAACTCTATGAAATCTCTTAAAATCCTGGGCAACGTCGGGTAAATTTATGCTAGTAAATAAATACAAATTTTCGATTTTGGAAACTTTGGAAATTTTGTTTTGATATTTTTATATCAATAAATGTAAATACATAATTGTTCAAAGAATGGAACCTTGAATTTGACTGCGATAAGAAGTAAACTCTAGGTTTTTTAATTAAATTCCCGGTCATTTCTCGGTTTCCCAGTCATTTCCTAGTTTTTCAATCATTTCCCATTTTTCCAGTCAAGTCGTCAACCTGTACGTATTAAATGCGTGTTACACCATGCTAGGGAATCGAATCTGATTCGAATGAAAAAGAATCAATTCACGTAAAAATCGAAAGAAAAGAATCGATTTTTCAAAAATCGATATTAAAAAAATTGAATTTTTTTCTTTTAATTTTTTTGTTTACTTAATTTAAGTAATCGCCTCTTTCAAATGAAAGCACGGGAATCTATTCGTAAAAATATTAATTTTATTATAGTTTTTATATAATTTCAATTAAGTTTAGAACTTTTAAACGATAATAATCCTACAGTCTTGAATTAGTAGAAAACTACTATCAATTAGTAGTTTTCTGCTAATTCAGATTTAGAGAGTGAAATATCTATCATCAGTTTATCACGCTCCATTCGTCATTGCTTGATTGACTGAACGTCAGTTTAGGTCCTAATCGTGTATATCATCGAGGAAGGATAAAGGGAAGATCATGTAGTAGAGTGGGTGGACGTGGGGAGGTATAAGCAAGCACCAGAGAGAGAAACACGAGGAAGGCGAGGTACCGGGCAGTAAATTGAGGCAAGCGGGTGTCACCGATGTACCACAAATCTTGGTCGTAAGCCTCTGGCGTAAGGTCGTAGTTGGGTCAGGTCGTTGGGTCAGTCAGATCAGTCGCTAGTTGCTTGCTAAAGTCAACTGGGTTATGTGCTTGTTGAAACGACACATGATCTGCTCCATTAGGATTAGACTTTAGTGGTTACGAGAAACGAGCCTAACGAAGGGATCGACCAAGAAATGTGACTGAAGGACACGCTGCAGCAAGAGAGAAAGCCGACCATCAGACCCAACACAAGAGCAAGCAGAGTTTGCTTTATCGCCCATTAAGATTGCTCGATCGTATCCGTAACCGCCTCCGGGTACAGCATCTCAAACTGAAAAACCGATCGACGAGAAACTCTAATTGCTTGTTTCTAACGGCAAAGGGCAGAATATAAAAAAAAGTCTATTACGTCAATGCAATACTTCACTCGGTGTGAAACTTCTCAAGTCGCAATTTTTTTCAGTTTTATTCCCTATCATATGAATAATAAATAGAGATTTAAGTGTTTGGTGAGATTAAGCCGATTAAGGAAAGAACGAGAATCGTAGAAGCAAATAAGCGCGGACGTTGGAGAGATAAGTAGGTTGGAGAGGTCCGCATTGGGCGACTATACGTGACGCGTTTTCTACTTCCAAACAACTCTGCTTTGAATTTCTTAGTGTTTGAAGTTTAAATTATAACTGTCGGATATTTATGAGGGTACTTATTGTCGAAGCAAATAATCTTCGTAAGACTTTAAGCTTAATTTGTATTAGTAGGCCCTGCCTCAGAGAGACGACACGCGCGAGAAAAGTGATGACAGGTAAAGTTTCTGTGTGTAAACAGCGTTGACATGCCACTCGCTAAAAGACTTTAGCGCCGCAACGTTGGGAAGCGATGTAGGATGCACAAAAGCCGGCTGAGCCTGTGAAGCGAAGCGCACAAAGCGAGCGATTTTGATTTATCTGTCGTTTAGATTTCTGCAGTGCCCATAAGCGAGGGGATTCATTCGCGGAGGAAGGAAGGAAGAAATGAGAAAAAATGAAAGGAGAAAAAATGAAAGGAGAAATGAGTAAAGGAGAAGAAAAGGGAAGAGGGAGGAGGAAGGAGAAAAGATGAAAAGGGGAAGCAGTAAGAGGATGGTTATGGCTGTGTGGATTGGATGCAGCGAAGTGTGCGATAATCGCCAAGGAATAGAGAGCCTCTCTCTCTCCTTTCCGCTTGCTACCTTCATCCTTTCTCTCTACCTAGCTCCTCTCTACTCCATCCTCGCGAACCCTCGTGAACTCAACGAACGTTCGAGACCCTCGCACCGCTCGTTAATGCTCTTGCCCCCGTGTAGCATCTCGCTCTCTGCGTTACCGCAGTCTCCGGTGGTACCTCGGTACTCAGGGGTTGCACCACGTTGTTGAAGTCGTCGATCCGAGAGTGCGAGGGGTTCGAAAGCTCGAAACCACCTTCACTAACGTTACCCCTGCTGAATGCATACTCGGCTACTTTCATCCTCGTTATTAAACACACTGTTTGCTTTCCAATAAATGTTTCAACAGCAAGCTGATCCCTCCCGCAAGCGCTGCTGCGGTTCGGTCGCACCAAGGCGGTAAGAGTACAAACTAGTACAAATGGCCCTATTCCCTCTGGACTCATCCTCCCTGTTAAGGTTACCCTCCTGCTCACCCCTAGTGCGAAACGACAACGAGTGCCCGTTGAAAGATTTATCACTCGGCTTTCAAAACCTTGGCAAATTTGCCTTCAAACGCGGAGAAGCGACAGTCATCGCACGTCACTTCAGCTTCTGATTAATTCGAATCAGTTCCAATGTGTTATAAATCATGTACATACTGTGATAGAGAGTAGTATCGAAACTAGGACTTACCCATGCTTCGTGCGGCGACGGTGCAACCGCTGGTCAACAGCCATGCGAAAAGCAAACCACTCAGAATGCCTTTCCGTCGACCCTTTCGGCACTCCATGACAAGGCTCCGAACTCCAACTACGCCTGGAAACAGAACAAGTTACGGTTATTAATCTAGGCTCTGGATTTCTTTTTATTAATTAAACTACAGAAGTTCCAGCGAGTCATTGCTGGAAATACAATTTTTTACATTCAGAAAAAAGTTTGGTAAAATGGAAATTTGTTTGAATGAACTAAAAGTATTGGCTGAAATAAAAAATCCTCGAAAAAAATGGCAAAATTCCATTTCAACTGCTTCTCAGCTGTAATATCAACGAGACTAGAAAGCTTTTTTCCTCTTCCCTTTGCAAATATATCAACTTCATTCCGAACCTTGGTTGGTACTTCTGAAATTCTATCTCCCAACTTCCGAACGTCGAAACGACGCATTCAGTTTTTTTTTTTTTTTGACTAAATGTTTTTAAACAAAAGTCTAAAGCACTTCTTTTTTTTTGAAGTATTTTACTGTTTTCCCCGTACGTGAAATGAAGTTAATTATATGACACTGTCTACTTCCCGAATGCGGAAGAGACGTCGGATACGTCGGGCAACAAACTTCCGCTAAAAATTCTAGAATTTCCAGGAAAATTCTGTCGCATGGCTTGGAAAGGAAAATACATTTCATTGTCAGTAAACACCATAAATCGGCTAAATTCGCTAGTCGAACCAAATAAACATGTCTGTCAGGGAAGTGCAACGAGAAAAGAGAGTCACAAAGGGTGGAAGTACCTGACTGGTCGAGAATGAACATGAATATGGGTTAACGAAGCCCAAAAAGAAAAACAGTTTCGCATCAGCGTTTCAACGTTTACCGCGTTCACACAATGGATCTCGGAATGAAAACATTCGACTCACTCTCCTCCCATTCGCTCTGTTGTTACGATACTTAATTCCACTGTGATCCCATGCACCATTACATGAGCGACCTCAGCCAAAATCCGGTTTGCACGAGTGAACCTGCATGTAAAGCGAAAATACTTTGATTTCATGTAAAGGATTACTCGAAATCCAAAATCTGACTCGGCTGTGAGATAATCGATTTATGGTATTCTCTATAGAAAAAGTATTATGTAAATTCAATGTGCAAATAAATTCAATATAGGAAGAATTCAAATGAAGTTGAAAACCGTCCAAGTGTGAAAAAAGTAATTGGTAATTCACTATAATAATAGTCAAATACTTGATTAATAGTGAAAATCAAATCCTTCTACATCTTTATGAAACCATTTGAACCATTTGAAATAGATTGAACAGTAAATATCTAAAATCAGCAAATCGATTCCACTAGAATTGATTCATGGTTCACGAACGGATCAATTGACGTCACAGTTAGTAACTTTGGCGAGAATATACTGAGCCACATGGTTTCGCATAATTAACATTGGGAAAATTTCGTAGATCTGTTTTACTCGAGTCTGTGAAATCTAATTAGTCATCTATAGTAGTGGCCTCTCGTTCATTCTCTCGTTAACGCTGGAATTCAATGGCGGCGGCAAAAGGTATAAACGCGTAATCTAGACTAACGTGATTATCGCGGAAACATCTGTAAACTCTCGGATACAACGATAATTGAATGTTACACGTTTGCGTCCGTGCGTCTGTACGAAACTTGCCGGTACGCTTAACGCATTACGCATAATTAATCCACCGATGTTATCGCAACTAACTTTGTATCCGCGTGTACAAATCGCGTGAATTCTATCTCCGTTACCATTATACCTTCACCATTATCCCTTCACCGAACTTGCCATCCCGGAATCTTCCTACCGCGGGTCCTTGGCCTGATGATTGCGATAAGCTCGGTTCGATAATACGCGATTGCTATCTCGCTAGTCCTTAGAAAGTTATAGAGTCCGAACTCGGATCTGGGAACCACCACTTTTTCAAAAAGAAACGAGAAATTACGGATAATGGAACGCCTCGAAATGCACCTTTAGAGTTTTTCTCTTCGCGCGCTTCTTTCTACTTCTTCCTTTGTTCCTTATATGTTCCCGATATTGAATCCTTACCCAGAAAGTACTTTTGCTCTTTCTCCTTTTTATCTTTATACCGTTATTTTATAATCTCATTTTTAATAAAACTAGCTGCGCGCGATTAATTTCACGTTTTTGCAATCCTTTTGCTAAAAAGATGCAGAGGATTCTAAATTATACACATTGTAAAAAATGTCTTCGGGAATTTTCCATAAAATTTTTAGGACGCTAACTGCCGCAAACTTTCCGAAATTTTCGCAAACATTTGGTAAAGAAAATTCATAAAACACTCTTGGGAAATATTACTTTTTTTTCATAAAGTTTTAAAAATACCAAAATGTTAGTGAAAACCATTTTTCCAAAAACATGTTGATTGGAAAAATTAAAGAATATCAAAAGTATGGAAAATAATTCAGAATTTTTAATTTTTGAAACAAAAAAAATTGTAATTCCTGGTATAATTTCAGGAATTTCAATAAGTTTGTAAAATCCTTTTTAATTCCAGAAAATTATTCAAAATCTCATTAAAGCCCTTAAAATACCTAAAAATTCAATGAAATTTCGTGAAATCTCTTGAAATTCCTTAAAAGTTTTTAAAATCACTGAAAATTACACAAAATATCGTTAAATCCTTTAAAATTATTTAAAATCTCACGAAATCTCGTTAAAATACTTTTAAAAACCTGAAAATCCAATGAAATTTCTTTAGATTCTATAAAACCCCAATAACTGATAAAATCCCTTAAATTTCTGAAAATCACTGTAAATTTCATAAAAATCCTTGAAATACCTTCTCTCTAAATCTAAACCAACGAAAACCATACCAAATCAGTGAAATTCGCTGATGAATCAGCGGAATTACTCTCATAGAGGGCGAGAAATTCACTGATTCATTAGCGAATTTCACTGATTTGGTAAGGTTTTCGTTGATTCAGATTTAGAGAGTTTAAATCCTTTAATATTTCTAAAATTTCAATAAATTTCGTAAAAATCGTATTCTCTGTCTTAATATAATCTTTTTAACTACAACCCAAGTGCGAATTGCCGGTACTGAAAACACGGCACAATACTGGACCAGTCTTGGCAGCCAAGTGTTGGCCAATGTTACTGGACCAATAACAGCGATCAAATCGGCCCAGTGTTGTCCCAGCACTGGCACAGACATTGGCATTTCAAATTTGCCAAGTTTTTGCCGATGCTTGGCCCGGCAATGGCCTATTACTGGGCCGAAAGTCGACATTACTCCGGCAAACCATATTGAAAGTCAAAAAGTCAGAGTCCGGCCCAGTAACGGCCCATTACTGGGCCGAAAGTCGACATTACTCCGGCAAACCATATTCAAAGTCAAAATGCCAGATTCCGGCCCAGCATTGGCACTTTATTGGGCCGAAAGTCGAAATTACTACGTCAAACTAAATTAGAAGTAGAAAAGTCAGAATCTGGCCCAGCGATGGCGCTTTACTGGTACTTTAAAGAAGTTCAAAAGATTTTAGGGATTTCATAGAAACTTAAAAAGACTTTAGAAGATTTTAAATGACTTTAGGGAATTTCAAAAGATTTTCAAGGCAGTTTAAGAGATTTTAATGAACTACCAGAGATTTTCAAATTTGTTAAACAATTTCAAAACATTTAGAATGATTTTAAAAGATATAAAGATATTTTAAGTGCTTTTAATAAATTTTAAGAGTTTCTAAGATATTTAAATAGACTTAAAAGATTTTAAAGAATTTCGAGTCATTTTAAAGGTTTCATTTGATTGAAAAATAGGTTTAAGGATTTAGTATAAACTTTAAACGACTCTAGAAAATTTTAAGTAATATTTAGAAATGTCAAAGGATTTTTAAGAGTTTAAAAGAGTTTAAGGCTCAGTTTAAGGATTTTCAAAAGATATCATAAAATTTTAAGTGTATTTAAGTGTACATATTAAATGTATTTAAATATCTTGAAATTTATCACAATTTTCTGAAATCCCTTAAAGTTCTTAGAAATCCTATGAAATTTCTTTAAATTTTTTTAAATCCTTGAATTCTTTAAAAATGTTCTGGAAATTTCAAGATATACAGAAATCTCTTTGTCTCATATAACAATCCCTGTAATCATCATAATTCCGGAAGACATAGAAGAGTCAATGTGGTTGGTATAATAGATTTTCAATTTGAGAACGGCAGATAGAATTTTTATTTAAGACTGAAATTCGAATTAAAATATTTTTTAAATATGTATCTTACTCATGTTTTGAAAAATATTTTACCTTTGTATCTTAATGTTTTGAAACATTAAATTTCTTTATTTCTTTTAGAAACATTAAGTAATTTATTATTTATAATTAAAATTTATTTTTTTGACTAAATAGTATTTTAAATTATTTAATTAAAAGTGTTTTATGAAATAGAATTTTGCTAGTCCTATAATATCAATCACTACTACAATATACTTTTCATCAATACTTTTACTTTCTGTAAAAGTGAAGATTAAAAATAGGTACATATTTTATTTATTGTTACTTCAAATGAGTTTATTGATTAAATTATCTCGAAAGAATTTAATCTTTGTGTGTGAAAGAGTATACCGTGGAAAAATGTGGGACCACCATGTCAGGAGCTTAGGGTAATGGTTAGGTAGCTGGACTCGCGTCCCGTAGGTCGTGCGTTCGATTCCCCTCTCCGCGTTGCGTGCGAAATTTTATTTGTTATATAAGCGTTAAAATTTACAAATATCGATTATTTATAAGTATATTCATAATATATCTACGTTTAAATCATGTTCTTAATTAATAACATTTATTTTTATTTTTTTACCGTAACTTTTAAGTGTAATGGGCCAGTGACGGGCCAATGACGGGCAAGTGAAGGCGGCCAAGAACCGGCAAAATCTTAGCCGCCAAGTGCAGCCCTTAGATATCATTTCGGTAATGGGCCATTAACATAATGCTGCTTTCGGGCCAATACTGGCAACCAGTGACGGGCAAGTAAAGGCGGCCAAGAACCGGCCAAGTCTTGGCCGCCAAGTAAAGCCCTTAGATATCATTTCGGCAATGGACCGGCACTGGCGGCCAAGTCTCGGCAACACCTTTGCCAGTACTGGGCCAACGTTGGGCCGTTTTTGATTTCGCACTTGGGAACTATTTTGACAACGAAAAAAGTTTGAAAATAGTTTTCAAATTCCATACAATCACCAAAATTCGCGCAATTTCCAAAAAACCAATCAGGTTGACGATGAAATGCAAGCAAAACACCTTTATTAACATTTGAAATGTAGATATTTATGACTTTATAAGTGCAGATTTAAACATTTTCGTTTTAAAGGGAACTTGCCTCGTGAGTCTTCAATTAAAAATCTTACTGTGTCAGAGTACTACAATAAAAAAAGGTTTCTTTAGAATTGAGCACAGCTTGAGTGCGCCCTGTCATGAAGGCCGCCTTATAATTACGTTTCGCGTGACAGAGATGCATTCGAGAATTTCCGCTGCTTCTTGTCTTCGGTAATACGATACACGTTCTCGTTGCAACTTGACGGAAGAAATGTGCCACTCGTTTCCGGTTACAGAAGTGCAGACTTTGTGCCACAGAATTTATTCTTTTCTTTAAACATTAAGTCCAATATGTTCGAACAAATACATTTTTTCCTCATACTTTAAATAAACTAAAGAAACCTTTTGCAAAAAGAAATGTTTTCTAGCTTCTACTTAAGTGACAAAAGTGTTAGTAACATTGACTGCGAATTTCCAATTGGGAGTATCGGTGTTATCTTGTGGTAAAAGGAACTACTACAAGAAGCTTCTCTAAAGAGTGTAAATGAGAGAATAGTGATGCGAAGCTGGAAGGGAACGTGCGTCTTGGGGGTGGCATGAAGCAAAGGAATTTCAGAAATGCCGCTAGACATTTTCGAAAGGAAGCGAGTACTACCCCAAGCATCTACAGGTCTATACGTGTGGCCAAATTACTCGAATATCGAAGATCGGCATGCAGCAAGTTGGAGGACGTGCTTCTTGCAACGGCGACGTCGTCAACTACTTTTTCCAATTTTCTACAGCTTTCATTTTCTTAAATTGATGGTGAACAACTCTTCATTATCATTTAAGTGATTTTAATCGCAAAACACGATTACAAAATTGTACACGATTGAAAATTATTGGATACTCTGATAAAACATAATTTACTACCATTTTCGCTGTATTTTTATATTTTGTTTGATTTCAGTCACTTAAATGCGGATTAGTCTTCATTTGTCGTTAGACTCACTACTGAAAATCTCAAATTAGAAACACCTATGACAATGGACGCGTGTCGTACACAAAATAGCTCAAGGGTGCGAACTGATCGATTGTGCAAATAAATGTTCAACACGAGTAATCGGCTACTCCCCTATAGAGACATAACGTATATCTAGATTGAAAAGAATACATCTGCTGTGTTTTTTTATTATAGTCGAAGCAAATACTTTCTTTTAAACGTGTTCCCACAATATTATTCTTTGAATTCGAAATAGAATTACAGAAGGCTTTAGCGCTTTTTCATTGTTTGAGTTTCACACGTATATCAGGATATGATGACAGATGTCCTTCTGATAAAGCTGATAAAATTTTTTATTGAACTCTCGGACTGAAGTGTTAGTTTTTTCCTTTTTGAAACACATTTTGGAATGTAAACCATCCGTCGAATCCTTGTTTTTAACAGAGGCTTTTTGAACATTTACGACTGACTGATTACGATTCTTTTAGGCAAAGATGTACAGCTCTAAACAAATCCATTAAGTCCCTGACCAAAATAGACCATGAAAAGTGTGAAACAACGAGAAAATGTGAAAAAGACTTTATCAACAACCAGTCTTTTATCCTTTGTGGTAAATAAAAAAAAATAGAAAATTTACACAAATGCAGATGAAAAGGCACGAAATTTTCAAATCACATTTGACAAAGATAGTCAAAAGGCCATATATCAGAGTGTTCTCCTTTTTCAGCTGTAAACTTTCCTCTCACGAAGATGTAATTTTCTAAAATGTATTTTAATTCGGGGAATTTAATTTAGAAAGTCGACTTCGCCCTGACTTTTGAAAAGAAAAACTTTCGTCGAGGGCGGTAAAATTCGCGTTATAACGCTGGAAAGTACGTTCCACTGAGAAGGAAGTATCAAAAGTATAAAAAGTCTCTTGCGGTTAAAAAGAAAAGCCGTGGCATTTGCTCTGGCGCCAAGGAAAGTATAAGTTAATGCTTCTCGTACTTCGCAAAAGTGCAACTTACGAGGATGATATAGCATGGCCACGAAGGTCGTAATCTTCCATACTTGTTTGCATAAAGTGTGCTCTTATCGGATCAAAATAAGCAGCTTCTTTTAATCCTGCCTGTCCCGGGTTCTTTACTTAACCAAAAATCTCAGGCTCTTTCGACGGAAAAAATCTATTAATGGCTTCCAAGAAATTTTCCATTCTCTCAGAATAAAGAAAGTTTCTTTTTTAAGTAAAGTAAGAACGTATTTGCATGTTCATGTTCGAATATGTGATAAAGTAATTATTTTATTATCTGCAGATGAATTCCTAATTTTTTCATTTGCCTTAAGCTTTTCGAGTGCAATATCCGATCACGCAAAGCTATTCTTTCAAAGAATAAATTTATTAATCGATTCACGAGAATAATAATTGGCGCGCTAATTGTATTAATATCAATATTATAACGTTATAACGATAGTCATATCGAAGCGGCATACTCCTCGAAATCAACCAGGATTCCTGTTACCGAATGCGATCGTCGACTGAATTTCATGCAAATTGACGTACTTGAATTCGTTTTCCTTTTCATATTTGAGCATAAAAGAACTTCCGCCTCCAGGGATACAATTACGCAAACACCTATGCTTTATACTGTATTTAAAATATAAAAGACGTTTGTCCAAATAATAAGGTAAATGAAACGCATTTCCCTTTTTCAAAAAATATTTGTCAATTTTCAGGCTGTTAATTTTTCTTTTTACAGAGCAACTCTCAATAAAAAGAGATTGCTACGAGATCTATTTATATGGAAATGAAAACTGGGAAAATAATCCTTTGTTATTCTGCAATACCATTTTAAAAAGAGCGATTATAATCTCTTCTAGTTTTGGATTACACAGAGAATAATCCTATTATAAAAAGATGATGAGGTCGAAGTCGAAAAAACCTAACGCCTT
>CAJFCP010000128.1:3472024-3503936 GCA_904066005.1 Synergus itoensis | reverse complement strand
AATCGGATGCCGAGCGCAACACATGCGCAGTAGAGTTCGGGGCCCGCTTGGCTTGACGGCTTCCTGCTGGAAAGAAGCTGCTATTGGTCAAAATTTGGCGCGCCTTTCTAATTATGTAAATTCATAACATTTTTACATTTGTTATAAGTATATATTCTGTTACATACCATATATGTATCGCATTTCAAAACGCATGTTTATAAATCTAACTAGAAAGAAGAGCTTTCACAAATTTTATTTTAGTTACAAAAAAGTGACAGGTGACTTTCCAAGCAGAACAACCAGAACACTACATAACTCTACAATGTGATTGGACTATTGGAGTTTGTGATGAAGTCTACATCACAAACTCCAATAGTCCAATCACGATTATCACGAATTTGTTGCGCTGTCTGCATCACGTTGTTTCCTTCCGTGTATTATTTCGATTGTTTCGATCAAACAAGTGAAACAAGCGGTAAGCGGCAAAGTTTCGTGCTTGGTTTTTTGCATGCTTCTGCTGTCACTGCGTATTTTTTTATTAATTAATCATGAAGATCGAGGAAGTAAAAAGTACAGCAAAAACGCAAAGAATTTCTTCTCACACGCATATTAAAGGCTTGGGACTTGACGAAAATGGAGGAGCAGTTCAAATGGCAGCAGGACTCGTTGGCCAGCAAATGGCCAGAGAGGTTAGGATTTATTTTTCGAATTTTATTATTTAAATCATTTAATGGATACCAATAATACATAACAACTAATTTATTTTGCTTTAGGCTAATTTGTAATACTATGTACAAACTATGAAGTCAATTGTGTTATAATTTCTTGGATTTAAAATTTAAAACGTTTTCAATTTCATGGGGCAATATAACCTTATTTTATACCGCCGGCTATTTTATAAATTATATATTTTTACTATAAAATTAATAGTTTGTTTAAAAAATGAAAAATATAAATTTAGTGAAAGAAATATAGATGTTTAATATTATATTTATTATAAAATTACATATTTCGGTATTATTTAATGATTAATTCAAATGCTTCCAAAGTTACTTCTTATTTTTTCAACTTTTCTCCACTAAAGATTTTAATTTTCAGGCTGCCGGAATTGTCGTAGATATGATAAGATCTAAAAAGATGGCTGGTCGAGCAGTGCTCTTAGCAGGTCCTCCAGGTACAGGGAAAACCGCTATTGCCCTAGCAATAGCACAAGAGTTAGGAAACAAAGTTCCCTTCTGCCCGATGGTAGGCTCAGAAGTCTATTCTTCTGAAATAAAGAAAACTGAGGTTCTTATGGAAAATTTTCGACGAGCAATCGGTCTCAGAATTAAGGAAACCAAGGAAGTTTACGAGGGCGAGGTCACCGAGCTAACTCCTATAGAAACTGAGAATCCAATGGGTGGATATGGAAAAACTGTTTCCCATGTTATAGTAGGACTCAAAACAGCTAAAGGAACGAAACAATTAAAATTAGACCCTTCTATTTACGAGTCTCTTCAAAAAGAAAAAGTTGAAACCGGAGACGTAATTTACATCGAGGCAAATAGCGGAGCTGTCAAAAGACAAGGAAGAAGCGATAATTTCGCCACGGAATTCGATCTGGAAGCTGAAGAATATGTTCCCTTACCTAAGGGTGATGTTCACAAGAAAAAGGAAGTTATTCAAGATGTTACTCTTCACGATTTGGATGCTGCGAATGCGAGACCTCAGGGAGGCCAGGATATTATGTCTATGATGGGCCAGTTAATGAAGCCAAAGAAAACTGAAATTACAGGTTTGTACATTTATTTAGAAAGTATATAAACAAAATTATACTTACCTCATAAGAATTTCTAATTCTCAATATTTTTTTAGATAAGCTGAGGAAGGAAATAAACAAAGTGGTCAACAAATACATAGATCAAGGAATTGCAGAGTTGGTGCCTGGAGTTTTATTCATAGACGAAGTTCACATGCTGGACATTGAGACCTTCACTTACCTCCATCGTGCCCTCGAAAGTGCGATTGCTCCAATCGTAATTTTCGCTACAAATCGAGGAAAATGTATAATCAGAGGAACAGAAGACATCGCTTCCCCTCACGGAATTCCTCTCGATTTACTCGACCGACTTTTAATAATTAAGACTCTTCCCTACGCCAGGAATGAAATGGAGCAAATTATCAAACTTAGAGCTGCCACTGAAGGCTTACAGATCGAGGACGAAGCCCTCTCAACTCTTGGAGAACTTGGCACGAAGACGACCCTAAGATACGTAGTGCAACTTCTCACCCCAGCTGCTTTAACAGCCAAAGTCAACGGGAGGACGAATATTAAAAAAGAAGATATCGATGAAGTTGGATCTCTCTTCCTCGATGCAAAGTCTTCCGCGAAAATTCTTACCCAGCAGGCTTCTAAGTTTATGAAATAGGTTTAAAACTTTAACATTAGTTTCAAAACTAATTACCTAACAAGTTTAAAGACTTTTGAATCCAGGATATTTTTTAATAGTTGAACAAATGACATTATTTTTTTTATATAAATAATAATTTGTGTTTTATTTCATGAATTCATTCCAGTTAGAAATGGTAATTCAGAATTTTACTTTATTTAAAATTATGTTAAACATACCTTAAATAAATTTCTATGGATTTCAGTTTGTGTAAACGATTGTCTAGTTTCTTAAATAATACCGATTTTATTTCCACACTGGTATGTATAGATGAGTACTAAAGGGTTCTGTCTTAGGAGAGTGTTGACAAATAGCAACAAAAAAGAATTAGTGTGTCAGGGTTAAGAAAGTTCAAATTGTAATCTACAAGTTGTGACATCAGAGGGTGATAACGCTGCACGTGAATATAAAATCTGAGTTCACATTGCCATCACTTAAACTCGTGCTGCCTAGGAAAACTACTATGCGTGGTGTTTAATTTTTGTTTCAAGTTTTGGTGATTTTGAATTGTAAATTGTTAAAAAGAAAGCAAACGATGCAGTGTTGTCTAAAGTTTACGGGGTACGCGAGACTTTTACGAGCGCGGGAAGGTGTTAAAAAACACGTGCGGGGGATCAAATTAAATCATGTGCAAGCTACTAAATTTGAGAAACTATTTCCCGAGCGGGATGAATTTGAAGCAAGGCACATCGGACCCAGGCCTCACGATCAAAGGGCAATGTTGAAAAAACTCGATCTTAAGGTGATTTGAAAATATAAAACTTGCCAAAATGAGTGATTTAAATTAGAAAAAAAATTTTGTATTCTTTTTAATAATATTTTTTTCAAAACTTTTCAAATTTTTATTTTATAATAAATGAACTTTAATTAAGTAGAAGAATCAATTTTGAAAGAAGAAGTTAAGATGTAAAATTGTACATTATAAAAAATGTGCAGAATTAATTTAAATCAAAAATTTTTTAGAATTTTAATATTATACAATTTGGAATTTTTTTTAGTCACTCGAGGAATTGACTGCGACAGCTGTACCGATTAATATTCGTTGCAAAACCGATTTAGATATTGAAAAACCTGTCAGTAAGTAGCGGATTTTTATTTTAATTTCCTTCTTAAAGTCCGACGGAATGATAAGCGATTAAATAATACAAATGTGCTTGTAGTTTCAAACGTGACCGTTCACGAGACATTTAGTAATAATTTGACCTTTTTTAGTATCTATAAGAGATCAAACCAACATATCTTTAACTACTTTTATATTGAAATATGTATATGAGAAACGCTAGTTATTACAGTAAAGTTCTTTATTCACAATTTTTGATCTGTTTCCAAGTTTTTATGTAGTAAAATTTAATACTTATTGAAAATTTTATTAGTTTTTAATTCTTTTAGATTTCACAAATATTTTTTATGATTAATTAAAATTTGTTTAATTTTCTACTTGAAATGGGATTTCTTTTTGAACATTATTAGTCAGCAAAATAAATGGTGTGTAACTGATATTTGCTCCCTGTAAACAAACGATTCCTATCGGTTTAGGTCATGGGTTAAAGATCGTGCTCGTGTTTCGAGATTCAAATTCACGTGATTCCTCTGCTGGCATTCTCAACCATTTTTTTACATATTTAATTTTAATTATTAATTTAATTTAGATTTTCAAATCTAATGAAATTGTTTTAATTACACTTTTAGCGGAGTACGAATTGTTAAAAAGAATTACAGAAATTTCGAAAAAAAATGAAGTCTGGAAAACTTATATCGGGATGGGATATTATAATTGCTGTATCCCACACTCAATTTTGAGGAATATATTTGAAAATCCTGGATGGTATGTGAAATCTAAGATCAAAGAAGATTTTGTAAAAAAAGTTTATGGTTGAAAAATAATGTAATTAATTTCAAATTTTTAATTAGGACGACACAGTATACTCCATATCAGCCAGAAATAGCTCAAGGCAGATTAGAAGGTTTATTAAACTACCAAACGATGATTTGTGACCTGACAGGAATGGAAATTGCAAATGCTTCGCTTTTAGATGAAGGAACTGCAGCTGCAGAAGCTTTAGCTCTTGCTTATAGACACAATAAACGAAAGAAATTGTTTGTATCCGATAAGGTCCATCCTCAAACAATTAGTGTAATTGCTACTCGAGCAACTTCTTTAGGATTAACTCTAGAAATTGGAGATGTCTTCAATGTTAATACAAGTGCAAAAGATATTGCAGGAATTCTTTTACAATATCCAGACACAAGGGGATCCATCCACGATTTCACAAATATTATAAATAAAGCCCACGAGGATGGTGTAAGTAAATTAAAATAAATAAGCAATTTATAAGGACAGTACAAAAATATTCAAGTTAAAACCTGATGAAAAGTAAATGCTAACAGACAGAATTACTTTTAAAATTTACTACAAATTTTTTCAGACAATAGTTTGCGCAGCAGCTGATTTATTGGCACTAGCAATTCTTCAACCACCTCGAGAATACGATATAGATATTTGCGTAGGAACCAGTCAAAGATTTGGAATTCCTTTAGGCTATGGAGGACCTCATGCAGGATTTTTTGCCTGTCGTCAAAAATTGGTTAGATTAATGCCAGGAAGAGTGGTTGGAGTGACAAGAGATACAGCTGGAAAAGATGCTTATCGTCTAGCTCTTCAAACTAGAGAACAACACATTAGAAGAGATAAAGCTACGAGCAATATTTGTACAGCTCAAGCTCTATTGGCAAATATGTCAGCAATGTATGCTGTTTACCATGGTCCTCAGGGAATAAAAGATATTGCGACCAGAGTTCATTATTTAACAATTGCTCTTGCTCAAGGTCTCAAGGAAGCTGGAAATACCGTTGAAAATGAATATTTCTTTGATACGATTACAGTATTACCTAAGTGTTCACAAGAGAGTGTCAAACAAAAGGCACTTCAAGCTCAAATAAATTTAAGGTATGTATTTCTTCATATTAAACTGAGAATAATCTACTTAACGAATTGAATATTTCAGATACAATGCAGATGGATCAATTGGTTTATCTCTCGATGAGACAACAACGGTCGAGGACGTTAATGAGCTTTTTAAACTTTTTGAAGTTAACAACACAGTTCAAAAAATTGCCGAAAGTGGAGCAATTTCCGAAAAGGACTTGAACAAATCTCCCTTTAAACGAACTAGCAATTACCTAACACATCCAGTTTTTAATTCCCACCACTCTGAGACGAGAATTGTACGATACATGAAATCTTTGGAGAACAAGGATGTCTCTCTCGTCCACAGTATGATTCCTCTCGTAAGAAAAATTGACTAAATAGATTACAAATTCTCTTCTTTTTTTAAATCATCCGTTAATTTTCCCAACTTTTAGGGATCCTGTACAATGAAACTCAATTCAACAACAGAAATGATGCCTTGCAGTCTTCCAGGATTCAAAGATATTCATCCCTTTGCTCCAGCAGAACAATCAAAAGGCTACCAACAATTATTTGCCGAATTAGAAAAGGACTTATGTGCCATAACTGGCTACGACAGTATTAGCTTCCAACCAAATAGTGGAGCCCAGGGTGAATATGCTGGACTTCGAGCAATTCAATGCTTCCATGAATCCCAGGGAAATCAAAATCGACAGGTTTGTTTGATACCAGTTTCCGCTCATGGAACGAATCCAGCTTCGGCTCAGATGGCAGGAATGCAGGTGGAGCCAATTTATGTTCTCAAGGATGGATCAGTTGATGTCGAGCACTTGAAAGAAATGATAGATAAATTTAAGGACAATTTATCTTGCCTGATGATAACCTATCCCTCCACGAATGGAGTATTTGAAGAAACTATTGGGGATGTTTGTGATATGGTTCACAAAGCTGGAGGTCAGGTTTATCTCGATGGGGCCAATATGAATGCTCAGGTTGGTCTTTGCAGACCTGGAGATTATGGAAGTGACGTTTCTCATCTCAATCTTCACAAGACCTTCTGCATTCCTCACGGAGGAGGTGGACCTGGAATGGGACCAATTGGAGTGTAGGTTTTTAATTCTGAAACAGAAACTAAAATCAGATTTGATTGACTAATAGAATATTTCTAAACATCTATTTATTCCAATTTATGAAGAAATTCTTGCCTAATTACGATTGAATTCTCTATTATTGTTTTCAGGAAAAAACATCTTGCGCCATTCCTACCAGGCCATCCAGTGATAGAAATACAGACTGGAAAAACAAAAATTACAGAAGGTTTGGGGGCGGTATCAGCTGCCCCCTACGGGTCTTCTGCAATTTTGCCTATTTCATGGGCTTATATAAAAATGATGGGACCTAAGGGTCTTCGAAAGGCGACGCAAGTGGCAATTTTAAATGCGAATTACATGAGCAAAAGATTGGAGCATCATTACAAGACTCTCTATAAAGGAAGAAGTGGTTTGGTGGCTCACGAATTCATTTTGGATATTAGGGACTTAAAAAAGACTGCGAATATCGAAGCTGTAGATATCGCGAAAAGATTGATGGATTATGGATTCCATGCTCCAACGATGAGTTGGCCTGTTGCTGGAACTTTGATGATTGAGCCTACTGAATCAGAAGATAAGGGAGAGTTGGATAGATTTTGCGATGCACTTATTTGTAAGTTTACTTTGTTTAGGAATTTTTTTTGTATTTCATTGTTTCTGGATTTAATTGGAATTAATTAAAATGTTTTTCAGCTATAAGGAAAGAAATTGAAAATATTGAGAACGGCAAGTCTGATCCTAGTATTAATCCCCTGAAAATGGCTCCTCACACTCAGGAGGAAGTTATTAATTCCAGATGGAATCGACCTTATTCTCGAGAGATTGCCGCTTTTCCTGCTGTAAGTATAAAAATTAACGTCTTCGAGTTTTTGCGACTTATATTAGTCCCGCTTCTCCAAAATGTATAAAAATTTTTCTTTCGTTTCAGTCCTTCGTTAAAGGTAGTACGAAAATCTGGCCCAGTGTAGGTAGAATAGATGATATCTATGGCGACAAAAATCTATTTTGCACATGTCCGCCGGTTCTTCCGGACTAACAATATTATTATAATTTAATTAGAATGTAGTACTTAAGTATTTATTCTTACTGATAAAGTGAAAGCTATCAACCAGCATCAGAATAATTGAATGGAAAAAATCTCTCTTCAACTAGTAAAAGATATATATGTAGATATATTTTTTTACGACATTTTGCTTTCGCATTATTGACGTATTCACAAATTTACGTTTAACATGATCTTACACTCAATTCAAGTCATAATGAAAAACTGTACAACAATTGCAAATAAAATTTTACTCTTATGATTCTACGTGTCTTATATATACCGATTATTGAATTATAATTAAAGTTATAGAAAATATTTGTACATTTTGATACGTGTGTTAGAGACCGGGCATAATGTAAGCTACATTATCCAGCATTTCAGAAAGTACCTCTGGCTGCGCTCCGTCAGCACCAGGTACTTGCTGGGTCAGACAGATTAAAGGACCAAGAGCACAGAGCAAAGAATCCAATAAAACTGAAAGACTGCCGGAAACCGCGATCTGACCTTCGTGTTCCTTTAATCGTTCACCAATTATCGTTAAACTCTCACCGAGAAGTTTCAAGTGAGCAGCAACGTCCACTGGCTGCGTTCCCACAACTTTATACATTCCAGTTCCAATAACTGGTTCATTTATCAAATCTTTGCCACCTCGATTCGATGTCGGAGAGATCGACATGTTTCCCATCACTGAAGGAATTCCAAGTTGAATCATCTTCTTCGAGGAAGAAGACTTTGTTTCCTTGCCGGCATCTGTAACAAAGGGGTTTAGTATCGTATCATTTTCAGAGATAGGTACTTTTGCAGAGAATATTTGTGTAAGAAATTTGAATTTCAAAAGAAATATCCAGTGCTTTAAAACTTTGAATACATATGTGTTAAATAGAAAAAAAAAATATTTTCTACCTTCTGAGCAGGGCTCGGAACAACTAAAAGTTTTCAGAAAGTCATGAATAATTTTAAAAATATAAAGAATGAAACAAATAAGAATTAACAATCGAAAATTAGCAAAATTCGAGCCCTGTCTAGGTCTACATTAATAGTGAACTCAATACTTTTATTAATGAATTTCTTGCGTGATGCTGGTGGTGGCATTTTCCACGTGGCTTCATCCTTAATTGTAGGCGTGGGGTTTGGTTTAGCAGCTAATCGCTTCGCACGTCTACGCCAATTATACTTTTCTAGATTTGGAACGGTTGCCCATAATTCTCCAAGTCGTTTTGAAATTGCGGCAAAGTCTGTCGAAGTAATTTTTTTAAAATAGAAAATTTTTTCTTTTTACCACTACTAAGAATATATTATGTGTTGAAGTCTTACCCATATAGGGACATTGTTCTAATAATTCCTGTCTAATTTCCTTGGCCCAAAGCATATAAGCAGTGAATCTAGTTTTCTGAAAAAGAATAAAAACGTTAAAAAAGCAGATTAAAAATTATTATAAAAGATTTTAATAATTGATAGAAAGTGGAAAAAAATATGTAAACTTACACCCTTGTCTTTCCTCTGTGCCTTCATTCTTCCGATAATTTTGCCATCCTTAATAATAAGCTTCTTTTTGCACTTTTCAAGCATGTACAAACTATTAGCCTGAGAGGGAGTTTCTTGACCTGGAGGTTCCAATCTCCTGAAGCCGGTTTCTCTGTCGTCAATCATGAGAGGATCCACGTCGTCGTCAGTAGCAGATTCCATGCTGTATCGTTCTTCTTCATTCATCCCAACGCCATCTTCTGAGTCAGAGCCCGAAGAATGACCTTCATTATCCGAGAGAGATTCACCTTTGACCCTCGTAGATCCATGGGAATTTTTCCTGGGTTGGGCTGCATTTCCTTGCAGACCGGAATTTTGTTCTGATATTTGCTGCTGTTGCTCAAATCTATCCAGTAATTGTTGAGCATGAAGTTGTTGAGCTTTCTGTCTTTTGAACTTGTCCAGGTCATCAGGAGACTCAAAGTCCATAAGCTTCGAGGACTTTTTTCGAACTCGACCGCTTCGCGATATACCAGTGACTTCTAAATCTGCAAGATAAAGCAGACTGCACCTTGCCAAGAAAAAGAGAATGTTTAAACCACATCGCACTATTTTCTAACTACGAGTTTTCAAATGCAAACTGTAATAAAAGCTCTAACTACTAATACGACTTTCATTATATATCTACTTTCTATTGCTGTTATTATTAATTCAATAATACTTTGAATATTATATTAATAGATAATAAAAATTATTTTAAAAACAGTAATTAAACATCTCAACAAAAAATATTTAAGTGAAAAAAAAATAATTTAAACCCTTTCGAAAATGACATGCTTGTTATTATTTTTCTGTAATATTTTTTCGGAAGGGTAATTTAATTGTAATGCAAGTAAATAGAGCAAAAGACTAGATTTTAAGTTAAATATAGAAATAAAACTATGGAAGATGTGGATTTTTTCAATTTTAACCAAAAGTATTTCTACGAAAGGAAATTTAGCAAATATCAAGACTAAAAAGTTCAGGCGCATACGGCACTATTTCGAAATAAAGAGAGTGATTAAAATGGGTTTAAATTTGTATTTGAATCAGAGATTCAAGAAAAATGCATCAACAAAGACGCCATGTTTAATCAGCGATTTCCCACTAGCGAAGTCAGCGCTAGTCACTCAATTCAGAAACGGACAAATATGGCTCGACAATCCGTCCAATTCTACAAAATAAAGACTCATTCCATAGTAATAATGCATACATTAAGAAAAAAGGGGCTTTGAGTCACCTGAACTACCAAATGCAGTGACAAAATAATGAAAAACGTCTCTCACCGTCGGGTTTTTGACGTTTCGGTGACACGAATGAGTCCATGTCCATTGCGCCACTCAGCTGATGCTGATCTTTCTTGCGCCGCGGTGTCTTCTCCAATTTCGCGGGCATATGAATTTCGGTTTCCATTATTTAATATTCTGAGGTTTTCTCCACTTTTAAATAAACTTACTTACTTAGAAAAACATTACTAAAGCGTCGAACAATACTAATACGACTTCATTTATTTACGAGACGATTTTAAAAACAACTGCTGTAAAGAAAACTAGAAATTACCAGAATGCATTGCGCATGAACGCAGCCGACATATTTAGGCGGGAAATTCAAGTCCCACTGGCTGGCTGAACGTATATTTTATCGATCTGAAAAATATATTTCATTCTGCCTTTTTTTCCCAATATGTAATCTGTTTATTTTCTAGTTTCTTGATACTATATAACTTTTATCTGAATTGTTACTGAATTAGTTTCCCGACAATCTATGTTAAAAGAAACACCAATTGGAAAATAAATCAAATGTGAAAAAACTTAAGAGGCAGGAATCTAAATATTTAATTAATAATTACGCAAATTTATAGTTAAAATAAAAACATTGAAGATTTATTACAAGAAACAAAAGAGAATGTTTATTTTGTATCAAGACTCGTTACAAAATTAAAACTGATAATAACTCTCGACTTACAGCAAAAAAAAAAACAATCTCAAGTAAAATATTTGCACAAAAATTATTTCTCTACTTTATAGAAGTTTTTTTTATTAGATAATTGGAACACTCAATTAATAGTTTCTAGTTAATAGTTAATAGTTTTTGCAAGAAAATTCAGTTCTTTCCAGTTGGGAACTTTATCTTATGGGGATTTCAATCTTTTTATCCTTTTTCTTTTTTCAGTCGCAGAACTACAAATTGGATCCTGTTCCTTAACTTGCTTTGCCTCTTCGGTCTTTTCATTCGAAACAACTGACGATTGTTCTTCTTTGATCTTACGAAAATTTATTTTATGTTTTTCTTCGAAAGCACAAAAGTTCAAGAGTTTTTTAGATTTCGCGAGTATTCTTCCCTTGCTTGAAACTCTTGTAACTGTATCATCATTATCAACCTCGTCATTATCATCTAAAAAAAATATAATCGCTGTTTAATAAATATTTAACCAACAAGTAATTCACTTGGGATTAGTATATTTTATCAAAAGATTTTTTTTACCTTCTTTTTCTTTTTCTTTATCTTCTTTCTTTGATAATAAATCTTTCGCAATTTTTTCATTTATACGTTTTGCACGTCTACGAAAATTATACTTTTCCAAATTCGGAAGCTCCCTCCACATTTTACTCACATGCTTTGAAATTTCGCTAAAGGCTATCAAACAAAGAAAAAAGAAATTAAAGTGTAATTAGAATTTTTGCAGTTTTATGAGTAAAAAAAAACTCTTAGAGTGTTGAAAACTTACTCATAAGCGGACACTCCTGTCGCAAAACAACACCAACTTCCTTGGCCCATAAAGAATAGCCTGTGCTTCTAAGCAACTATAATAGATTATTGGGTTAAGTTTAGAAACAAAAATGAAAAAGCAGCCAATTAAATTATTAACATTCTTACAGGTTTTCTTCTCTTTTCCTGTTTGTTTTGCTCTTCTTGAGTATCTTCTTGTATTTTCGGTATTTCCAATTCTTTTGGAGGTTCATAATTGGATGGATATAAAGTGAAGGTTAGACTCTGTCGTTTCTAGAAAGAAAATTTGAGAATGCCATAAATTTTTAAAATAATTAAAAGTATCACGTATTTTAAATAACTACATTAAGAAAATAAAACTTACAAATGGTCGAGTTGACTTTTTCTTCAGATTACTAGTATCTGGGATATCTTTGAATTCTTTTGGCTCTATAAATTTATTGCATTAAATTGAATATTAAATGACGATTGTAAATTGTAATATTGGAATGAAAGATTCTTTCTTACTTCGTGGACGACTTGACTGTCTTCTTGATTTTACAGGTGTTATAGATTGTGCAGGTTGTGGAGTTATTACAATATTATTCCAAATCTCCTTAACTTTATCTGATAGTTTTTCCCACTCTCTATTCACTTGTTTCAAAATCTTGAGATGACCTGTATAATTCAATCAAAACTAAATTATAGAAACTGACATTTACAAATCGTTAAGGGCATATGGTAATTACCATAAAACTTACTAAGTTCTGGAAATTTGTCTTGTAATTCTTGTTTCCTGTTTCGACACCATGCCTCATACCCAGTGTTTCCTGAATTCTAGGACATAAGTCGAGCAAATTAAAAATCAAAGAAATTGAAAAACAATTTTATATCAATTTGCAATGATTATAATTAAAGCTTACATGTGAAACTCTTTCGGGTTCTTCTTCTTGTTTTATATCGTCGATTTGTAGTGGATCTACATCTGCAATGTCCAGGTTATCTGGTAAAATCATTTCATCTTCTCCATCAGACATGGGTTCCTCTTTTACCTCCGGTTCTCCTGAAAATTTCTCTTGAAAATTTACAGACATAAAAATATTTGTTTGGAATTTATCTAACCTCAAAAAGACAAACAACCCATCAGCCAAACAGATGTAAACCATATGTAAATTTCAAATGAATGCAACACATTTAAGCTAAGAATGGAAAAGAAATTGAAAAATTGATTAAGAAGTAAATAGAAAACTGTATTCTTACCATTTTGTTGTAATGATTCGTTTATTTCTGTGACAGACTCCATCGTTGCTTGAGCCTAGAAGCCATGAAGCTTATAGAGATTCTCTGAATTCTCCTTCCCCCCTTTTCCCTTCCAAACCCTTTCAAGCGAAAATTTACAGTTAAATGCTCGTCTCGTAATATCCGATCTTATATATGCAAAAATTATTAGATATGACAATAATTATCTGATTATTTATTTATCAAATACTAAAAATGTTATTTAAACCTAAAAACTTCTCGATTCGCATGCACGAACTGATATATACTTCTGAGGGAAATCCAAATTCATTTATAGAAGGCAAAGTAAAAATTTATAAAATCAATAAATTGTCAATATGAATAATGGAAAACAATTGCAAAATTAGGAACAATTATTGCAAAAACAATACTCGTTTATTGAATACAAAATCAGATTTTTACATATGTACAAGAGTTTATAAATCATCTTCCTGCTGCCATCCGTCATCCTCAGACAAAAATCTCCTTTTATGACTCGTGTTCATGTAAGGTCTCAATGCCCATTCAGTGTCAGCAGCCGCTGTAGTGTCCAGGGTTCCCAATTTAATTTCATAAAGTTTCAGTTGAAACCTCGGTCCTACTTCACTCATTTCAATATCTCTTCCATTTACTTTTTTGTACGTATGATGTCGGAAAACAATATAATCATCGTGATTTGCGAAAGTGATGACCCTTTTGCTATCCTCTTTCGGAACAGGAAACAAATATTTTAAAATATCCATCGTCCTCTTACCCAGTTTCGTTTTAAAATTGTGAAAAACGAGATGTGGATATTGCTCCGACATTGTGCCGATATCAGGAATGTCATGTCGCATTACAACACCAGACATTGTAAAATAAGCAGTTGGACCATAAGGAAGATGACAAATAACGAGGGAGTCTGGAATTCCTCGATGTTCGTGTACCATGATGAAGTCTGTGACGTCGTTTGCTCTGCAGGCATGCATAAGTTGTTTCATTTCGTAATTACCTCGATTCATCCTCTGAGAGTTGGGAAAAATAAGACGAAGTTCCTTCACGAACATTTTCAACCTAGAGCTTGGTTCTCTAGAGGTTGTAATAACAATTTTTGGGTCTTCGACTCCGGCCCATCGGTACTCGTCGTCCTCAGTAGAACCTAGTGCACCACCCATTTCCGTGCCCATAGCCAGGGCGAGTTCCGGACCTGCATCTTCCCATTCTATTTTCTTTTGTAAATGAAGAGCGGTTTTTCTCAGATCTGGATGTATCGGTGTGTTTTCTTCAAGACTTTTTTTCAATAAATCTTTCTTCTCTTGGATGGTATTTAACTTATCCTGTTTAGATTTGCGGTAGAGATACTCCCTACGGAGCCGAGCTTGTCTTCGTAACATTCTTCCTGATGAATTTTTAACGTAGGAAGTATTCAAAGGTGCGAAAATGAACTATAATAACTTTAATTATTAGACGTCAAACAATATTAAACGTGATTTTTTTGAGGTTATGTTTACAATGTGTAAAGGCCTGAGCACAATCGTGTACTTATCCCGTGTCCTAATACTCTATCCTTTTCTATCACATTGTTCCATCTCTCTTGTCACGTGACCGCAAAAGAGATAGGGAAATGTGATAGAAAAGGATAGAGTATTAGGACACGGGATAAGTACACGAGGATAAGTACACGAGGTTTGCTATCAGTGTTACCAACAGTAGAATATTAAATGTTCTATATCCTCAGTTGGTAATGTTGGTAATATAGAAAAACATAAAGAACAGAGTAGTTCCGTTAGTTGCGTCCAGAGAGCGCTTTTATTAAGAAAAATATTTTAACGGTTTTTCTTTATTTAAAAATTAGTTCCTAATTGTTATTCACAAAGTGAAGATGTGCCAAAAAGTTTTTGTGTTTATTTTTGTAGTGCTTTTGTGTTTTGTGTGAAGAAACGAGGTGACAGTAGTTATTAAATTATTTGGCGGCGCAAGGAGAGGTGAAAAAAAGGTAAATTACTTCAAATAAAGTTGTTTTCTTTTAATCTTTGTTGCTCCAAAACGGCAGTGTGAATTCACTTGAGATTTTGAGAAAGAACACTTTTTTAGAATTGTTTTGATAATGTTTTCTTGTAAATACTTGAACTAATATCGATTATTAGAATTATGGAGTACTCGCTTTACATAACATTTCATAAACATCTCGTAAACATCATAGTTTAATGAACCTACTACGTCATTTCCATTGCACTAACCTCAATTTTTATAATACATTCAGGAATGGAACCAAAATGAACCCAAACACTTCAATTTCTTTATTTGCTCAAGAAATATTAAAATTAGGTATGTAGAATTTGATTATATCTTAAAAAAACTAGAATTTGTTAGATTAGATCTGGAGTAAACTTTCGCCCGGCGTTTTGGTTACATTTACACACATTAAATAAACTTCAAGTAAAACCTTTAAAATTTTATATTTCATACAAAAGAAAGGTTTGCTCGTTTTTTTTTTTGCGATAAAATAGATTTCGCACAAGTATATATGTCTTCTGATGGAACTTGGATATCACTTTTTAAGTGTCTATACCTCCATAGAAAATGATAATTAAATTAAATTACTATATTAAATGGTAATCTTCAATCCTATACTTTAGGGACAATTACTATTACTAATTATTTGTCTAATTATTTTTATTATTCTCGAAATTGCAGTATGAGAAACACGATGAAAACGATACCGTCTTGTACCATGAAATATCTACCTTGACGTATTCATGGAAGACTATACAGTGTTAATTAGATTAGTTTACTCCTTGCTTTTCAGCGTACTTCCGCGCCTGATGTTTGTTAATTATATCCAACTCTCTATTTTTCCTCTTACATGCCTGCTCTGCTTATACTTCTCTGATTTAGACGCTTTTTATAGCATAATAATAACTCTTTTCAGATAAGATATAATTTTATACCGAGCTATGGATCTATTAAAAATTAAAATTAATAACCATATGCATTTTATCGCACCAGTTCATGTAATTATATAATTCGTCTCTATTCTTAATTTTCATTATAATAATATAATTATACTTGCATGATTTGGATAAAAGATAAAATATTCCCCCTTTAATCAAATTGAGAACCCACGCAGACATAATTGCAAAATCAAACCAGACAATAACTAGATTTTGCCTTTACATCTTTTATATATATTTTTTTTTTCATAAAAAAAGTTGAATAGTTAAAAACTTTAGTACAACTTGGGGAATCGTGGATGACTTTGTGTCGCGACGTGCCCAGTAATTCATTTAGACTGTAGGAGGCTTGACAAGCTCAATTAAATCTCGTGCAAAAACTATAGAGAAATTTCTTCTTACGACGTGCGTGGTCCCTGCGTGCTGTTAAAAATGATCTCAGAATAAGCTGCTCTGTCAACAGCCACTTTTCAGTCACAAAGTGAAATCGTTCGAATCATTTCTGTCAGCCGACCTAATTACCCATAAGTTTATAACAATCGCTACTTTACTCGACATTCAGACCGAAAAATGAGGAAAGAAGTCACTCGAGCTTTCTCGAAAGGCAAATGTAATGTTTTATTTTGGACTAATTTTCAGGTTCCAAATCAGCTGCTATCAATTTTAAATGAGTTTAGGCAACTGGGACCAAGATTTACAAGATGGGACATGATTTAAGACCGTCACAATAAATTCCAAACTGATGCATTAGCCTCGGCATTACCTCCCTTTCAATTTTTGAAATAATTGAGAAACCTATTGAAAGTCTCATCGGCAACCGGCATTCTCTGGAGACGTAGGAGGCGCCAATGTGGAAAAGTCTTCGTAGAACTCATGAGGTGTAGTCCTTTGCACCGGGAGACAATGCTCTGTTGATAGCAACATTTTAATGAAGTTAGCAAGTTCTCGGTAACGTCTTCGGGCAGACAGAGACACGATTCCAGGCAGAAATGCTAAAGACTTAAAGAGTGGCGAAAAGCAAGAGCGAGAGGAAGAGGGATATTGAGAAAAGAGACAGAGAAGGACTACTGAGAGAACGTTCAAAGGGAAGAGGCGCCACCCAACTTCTGATTTCTACTTAGTGATATCCTCCTACAAAGCTGCCTTCATCTTCCAACTACTCAGCACTGAGACTGAGTCCTGATGCGAGTATTGAGTGCCTGACTTCAGTGCAGAGTTCTGTTCTGACCAGTTCTGACCTGTGCGCTTCGTGTGCTTTCAAGCAGGAACGATCACTGATAACGGGTAAGCGAACGCTCATACAGAAGGAACCTATGAAACTACTGAGATTTCTCTAAAGAGTCTAAAGAGTTTAAAGGAATTCCTCTAGAACATTTACATTCCAAGAGAGTACATCACTTTTTATTACATTCTCACTGCAAAAAGAGGAGTCAGAAGAGAGGAAAAGGAAATTCTAATTAACTCGATTTATAGCGCAGAGAAGTAATGAATAACGGATGTCTTGATGAAAGAAAAAATCATTTAGCGAAGTTGAATGACTCCTGTGTATATAGTATTGAGAATCGGTTGAGCAAACAAGTCACTTTGCATGCGTGAAAGGGATTAATTTGATGGATGCTTTGCATACGCAAGCAAACGACGTGATGGGGTGCTGACAAAAGTTTCACACCTGTGGGAGATAAGCTCGCAAATATTTAACATACAGTTTTAGCATGAAGAATGAGGATTCGTGAGTTTTAGACATATTAGGAAATTATGTTGAGTAGATATTACATCGTAATTAGTTATTGTGACTCAATTAAAATTGTTTGGAAGAGGATTTTATATCGTCTATGGTTACGGCCCTGAGACCCACAGAGTGGAGCTGACCAAGGGTTGCTAAGCTCTCGTCTTCGAGGTCTTATATAGAGGGATATTAAATCCAAAGCTATCTGATGGTCGTGTCTTTCTCCTCCATCTCAAGCGATCCCCTTCCTTTGAGACAATGCTATGGAACTGTCTCTTGAAATTACGGCATCGATCTTCAGTCAGGGTGGTAATTCAGAGGATCATTCATTGCTGGATTGACCGAGATAAAGTTCATTATTATTACACAGGAAATAGTAAATATATATATATATATATAAAAAGACTGCCTCTGAAAATGATTATATTTTTATCTCTCAATATGAGTACATTTTCCACCGGAGATAAAAAATACCTCGAATAATGAATCAATCCCAAATTCGAGAAGTAACAACTATGCAGAAGTTATATCACCCTTTTCCCGAGAATAAAAGGCACCTCGCGGAGAGGAAGGAAAAAAACGAAGCGGCTTATAAAATGTGCCATTTTACTTCTTCGTCGTCACGAGATTGGACTTTACTGCAGGAGTTACACGTATTACCTACGCGATATCGCAACTTACAGAGAGGAAGATGGCGTCGATAGGCACCGGCGAAGAAAAGCCGAGCGCCATCAAAAGCGAGGTCGTAGGAAAGGAGGAGTTTGATCATAAACCTTCCGCCATTGCGAGAGTGCGGAAGAAGACTATGAAGAAGAGATGAAGAGGAGAGTGGATAGAAAAGGTCATAAAGCACGTAATCCCTCGTAAAAATGTACTTTATCCCGCTACCTTATACCTATCTTCCTAAAACTAAACTTTACGTCAGCTGGAAGTGAAGCTCTCGCAAGGTCGTTGCCTTGGGGGATTTTCAAAAAGATAAGAAAGATTCTTGCTGTGACATGGATTGTGCAGGCTATACGACTTTTTTTTATTTCAGATAGTAAAGATCACGTATTTTGTATCATGCGAGCAACGTAATGTCCTACCAAGCTTTTCACATTTCAGAATAGGTTACAACAAAGTTACACTACCCCTCGAGCAACAAAATCACTATTTCTTGGATCCTTTTGATAAAATTTTATAGTTTCTAAATCGAGTCAGGACCTATTATAAGGGACATATTTCATGCTCGCCTCTTCAATAGTTTACTTGATTTGATGAAGAGAGTTCCAGTTTAATTAGATTTGTTAGACATTTTCTAAATTTGAATACTCATGGAAAACCTTGGATCTAGTTTTATTCTTCAATGTGTGTGTCACTTTAAACTTTTGAATTAAAACGACATCAGTTGGGGATAAGATCCCGCACCTATCGCTTAAACTCTCAACGAAGGATATAAAAATTTAATTCTTTCTAAGGAGAATGACGTGCCGTTAATGCCGCAGGCTCTCTCCACAACTTCTTTTAAATTCACCACCCTCTTTTTTTGCTCCACAACTTCTACCCTCTGTCCACTTATCTCCTACCCCGTTTCATCTGTCCCTCTTTTCATTTCTTCTCTGAAAATCTTTATTCATTTTCTTCGTTGAAAATATTGAGGTCGGTTGATTGACGATGTTAAAATAGTTGATGAAATGAATGATAAAAGAAATACATTTGATTTAAAAAATTATACCTACTTTCCATATTACATATGTTGATACTTTAAAATTTAAATTTTCCTAGTGTATTTCTGGATTCCAGAGTGCGTCATATTCGAAACAAGTATAGACATTTTTTTTATAAAATCAGATAAGATTTTTATCAACGTGTTCGCCAATTTCAGACATGCGTAATCTTTATAAGGTGATATGTCAGAAAGGAAATGGGAATGGGCAGCGATTTTGTGTTCTAACGAGTTCTCCTCACCTGTGCTGCAGAATTAAGAATGTTGAACTCGTTCTCGGTTACCCACGCATTCTTTTCATCCTTACTCTGCCTTTTTCTTATGCAAAGAACTGATTTGGATGTTGAAACCATTTTACATATTTTCAACGAGTGCATATTTTTTCTTTCTCTCGCTTTAATATCATTTTTATGCAAATCCAGATGATGTGCTGAGATTAAATAAATGTTTGAAGAGGTAGCTAATGAAAATTATACAATATCTTAGAGGAAGAATATCATTTTGAAAGGTTATTTCTCTGAAGCTGAAACGATCTTGTTTAGAGTGTTAGTTGGAATATTTGATGTACGTCTATAGATCTAACTTTTTTTGAAAGACAGGAATAACTGAAATAGAGATATATAGAGGAAGATAGCTTTTCATCTTACTGAATTACTCATATCCGTTCATATTTCATTGAAAAAATAGGAAAAAAGAGCTTATTCATTTAATTAATAATTAAATATGTTTCAGGTGTTCTTGGAGACTTGAGATTGGAAACATGGATATTATACATACATGTGGACTATATAAAGACTATGTATATGGATCTGATATGGAGACTGCGACTGGTGTTTAGAGCAGTAGAGGACTTTCAGTGAAATAAGTCAACCAATGTGAGTCATCTAGCAGACAATTCGTAAAACCTCAAACCATATCATACTTTTTAATGAACGAACATAAAAGACAGTTGTCATTTGAGGAATATTGACCAGAGATTACATTCGCTGTATAAATGAAGTCAGTCATATTCCTCTTAATCTGAAAAGAGGGTTAAATCCGAAGAGTTTGATTTATATCTGAAACCAGCAAAATGGCTGCCTACCACCTCCGCGCGCGTCTTCCGTTAAGGAAGAGGAAGAAGAAAGAGGAGTTTTCTCCCGGATTTTCCGTGGGCGCATAAATCAAAATCCCAGGCGCACAATCCAATTTACGCCGAGGTTAAAGAATCCTTCCTAGCCTCCTTCGGTGGAGCTCGACTCCCTTGGTTCTGAGGGGACTTCCGTTTGACCTGTCTCTCTTCTTCCTCCCCCAGAAGAGGAAGGGAAAGCCGGCGAACTGATAACGGTTTGATGTATGGCCCAGTGACGTCACTAGTCGAGGGGTGACCCCCTTACACTCCTACTTTTCCCTCCTGGAGACCCTCTTCTCTACCCATGAACCCCCTTTCAACCCCTCGACATCCCAGCTTCTCTTACGCAGGCACCAAGAACAGATTACACAAATCGATAGGATTACGAACAAAGGCGACCACCGGAGAATGTCGCTCACGAGGCGCGCTTGCGCCTGACGTTTTGATAATCACGCGGCTAAACGTGAAACGACCTGTACCGATCGTTATCTGTTTAGAAGTACCGTGTACATCAAATTCTACCAGCTTTTTCAATTTTGGAAACTGGCTCCCTTATGGCTAGCCAATTGATTGGTTTTCACGTTGATGTCGTTGACTCACTGAATGCGGTTGATGAACTAAGATGCATAATGTTTCCTGTTTTAAAAATTTGAGCCCAAAAAGCCCTATTTTCAATCAGTATCTAGTTAAAAATCCATCTTTTTGATTGAAAAATCAATTACTTTTTATTAAAAATGATTTTCTTCGTTGAAAATTCAACTACTAAATCCTTTTTCGAAATTCCAGTAGTATTTTCTTGAATATTTAAATATTTCCTTGAAAATCCACTTCTTTATTCAAAAGACTCCCGATTCTGTAGTAATTTGGGATTATTTTCAGTATTTGTAAAACTAATTTACATAAAAACCACAATAGGTTTTTTTTTCTCTTCTTGCTCCTGAAATTGCAAAGATATCTGATTTTTCTGAAAAACGTCCACTTTAAAAAAAGTATCTTCCAAGCGACAAAAAAACTACCCTATGTACCCTATTTTTCCCCCCATAGGAATTGTGTGACCTGAATCTAGAATAACAAAATTTCCCTAACTTAGAGAGAATAATACAAAACTAGGACCGAGATTTTAACAAAAGCTGAAGCAAAAAGTCTCTTCAGGTCTTAGAACAGGCTCTGGCAAGAAGGGACAAATGTAGCTATAGCAATGTCCATTTCACGACCAAGGCAAGGGGAAGTAAACATCTCGAAACTGTGCATACACCGGATCGTCCTGTATTAGCGAAACGATAAATCCCAGTAGCAGTATGGCAAAGGTGGTTGGGGGGTGAAGGAGATGGTGTAACAGCAGCGACGCCGAAGTCATTTCCTACAGCAAGTACCAAGTTACTACAACAGAAACATCGCCGACTCCTCTCGGAGGGTAATAAAGCCATCTTGCAGAGCAACCCGCCCTCAGGAGGTGGTCGGATAGCGATCTATACTGCTGCACCCTTCTCGAGGTTGCTAGGCAACCACTCAACCCCTTCTACTAACCACCACCGCCACCTCCACCACCACCACCTCCTCCAAACTCGCGAGAGCAGAGATTGCGCCCTTATCTCGTCAGATAGCAACCCCTCCTCGTTTCCCTTCTACTCTACGAACGACGTCCTCCTCCTGGCAACTTTCGGCCAGGATTGACAGGATCTGGAAGGGATGCATCCCCCGTTCTACTCCCAACCTCTATTCAAGCCACCGCAATAAAATTACCCTGCTATCCAACTCAGACCGCATTGAAATCGAATACGAATCCTGAATGTGGATTTCTGATAAAAAAAAACTCTAGCGTGCGTGAATCCGATTTTTTACTGGTGGTATTAGTTTCGTGTTACATGATATGGTGGTAAAATTTTTACCAGTAATGCATTTCTCGCTGTTCTATATTGGCATAAAAAGATGAATAAACCCATTTTATTCGGAAAAGTATATATAAGAGTATATAGAGTAGTAAATTTAGGGAAGTAAATTGATAATTTTATGTTTTTAGTATGTGGAGATTTATTGGATGGAAAGGAAGAAGTTTAGGAAAACAATATTTCAAATTAAAAAAATATGAAAATTAAATTATCCAGTAGTAATGAAGTGTAACACTTAACGTGCATGTAATATTCCCTGATGAGTTAAAATAATTAACAAACTTTCCAACTAATTCGATTCATCCCCTTTAAACGGAATAATTTCGGATCCGCTGAACGGCTTTTATCCAGATTCCAGAAACCACCACTGAATTCGACCTAAATGTTCCTTGATATTCCCCAGATGTAATTCGTATGAATTCGGCTAACTGAACTCAGAAATCTCGCTATCTCGAATAACACTGTGAGCGATCGTCTTTTGGTTTGGCTAACGCGCCGCTACTTCTCGCTTCCTACAAACCGGAAATTACGTCTGGGGTTCCATCTCCGGTGTTGTGCCAAGTTGCGCCTTGCGGAATTCGCGCGAGGAATCGCGAGTCGTGATGGGAGGAGGACAAGGATGCAGAGGGAATGGGGGGGGGGATTTAGCACAAAATAATATAGCAACTGCGATAGTAGATGTGTTATTAAAGTTGTAACGCTACATGGTTACGATATTTGCTATACTGATTGTAATAACGCACGTCAGGCCTGGAAATGATACAAGTTTTAATTACATCACCGATTTCAAAAGCCTATTTACCACTTCCTCAGTAAACAAGCCGTACGGTCGCAATAATCCTCAACACGTCTGTAATTATTGTAAATCTCATCCAATTTTAAAACGGGACGTACTACCATATTTTTTTAACAACACTGAAGATACGTATATATCTTACGCTTGAATTATTTCTTCAGGTTATTGCGAGTTATGCAACCATCGTCAAATTATGAATTATTTTTGAGGAAGTTGATTTAATTTAAAAGTAATAATCTCACTCTTTTTATCCGTTTTCATAAGAGTGAGTTATACTTCTGCAAAATCCGAAATAACTATTTTCCTATAAGGTGGCCGTATATCAGGGTGGCTACATGTCAGGGAAGTCAGGGAAATGTCAGGGAAATGCGATCAGTTGTCAGGGAAAATAGAAATTGACATTTATGCTATATTATTTTTGTCGTATTGCATGTATAGATTTTATAGTTTATTTAACAGATTTTAAAAACTTTCCAAGTACATATTTCGAAGGATTGTATAGAATTTCCAGGCATTCTTTGAAATTCTTTGGGTTTCTAATGATTTCAAGAGATTTTCAATAATTTTAAAAGATTTTAAGAAGATTCTAGGAATTTAAAGGGATTATAAGAGATTTGTATGATATTTAAAAGATTTAGTGGAAAATTTAAAGAATTTTGAGGAATTTTAAAGTTCCTTGTGGAATTTTAAAAGACTTTAAAAGACTTGTAAGAATATTAAAAAACATTGATTTTTTTAAAGTGATTTTAAGGGATTTGATTGAAATTTGAAGGAATCTCACAATATTTTTATGTTTTATAAAAGATTTTGTAGAATTTTATGGAATTTTAAGAAACTTGTAAAAATTTAAAGAGATTTTGACATTTTTAAATTGATTTTAAGGAATTTAAATATTCCTCGTGGAATTTAAAAAATTTTCAAAAATTATTTTTAAAGGATTTTGTGAGGCTTTTGTTTCCAAGAATTTTTATTCAGAGATTTAAAGGGCATGTGATATTTTACCATAAGAGCAATTTAGTTTACCCAATTATACGTTCATAATAATAAATATTTTTAGCTAATAAGAGTCAATAAACCTTCCTCTCATGTAGACGAAGGTTTATTGACTCTTATTAGCTAAAAATATTTATTATTATGAATGTATAATTGGGTAAACTAAATTGCTCTTATGGTAAAGTATCACATGCCCTTAATGTGGAATTTTGAAGAATTGTAGGAAATTTTAAGAGATTTTTATGAATTTAAAAATATTTTGACGTTTTTTGAGGAATTTAAAGGATTTGAAATGATTCCAAGGAATTTTAAAACAATTAGTGAAAATTTAAGGGTTTTTATGAATTATATTAACAAATTTGAAGAGATTTAGTCGAATTTAAAGATATTTCTAAGAATTTCAAGAAATTTCAATGCATTTTAAGAGATTTCTAAGGTTGTCGTAAATTTGAGATATTTTTACGAATTTTAAGTGTTGTGAAGTGATTTTAAATTTCAAAAGATTTAAGCTGACATTATACGAAATTTTTTAAAAATTTCAATAGTGTTTGTACTGAAAATTTGTTTGCATTTTTAATACTTTTCTGTCAGAGAAATTTTTCTGAAAGTGAGGGAAAAGTCAGAGAAATGTCAGAGAAATGAAAAAATTGAATCTTGTGGCCACCCTGTATATCTACAACATTCCAGAGGAACCATACCTGTATAAGTCCGGCCTACCTGTTTACCCCGTTATGGTATTAGCTATCGTAGAATAGCAAACTTGTGCATGATATGATAATGTAAAGACAGGCATCGAGGCAATCGTGCACACCGCCCCAACCATAACTAACCGGGCATATGCGAATCTGCTCCGGGTTACCTCCCAACTCATGATCTCCTCTATACTGTCTCACGTTTGTTCATAATGCTCGCAATATATTCTAAAAGATTCATATAAGTGAATATAGAGGCAATCCTCTAGAAAACAAATATCCCAGCTCTCATTTGAAAAATTTTCTTCCAAAAATCAGTTAAAAAGAGATTGTTTAATTATATGTATAATTCAAGCCAGAAAGGGTCCAGGAATCGATGGTGTTGTGTAATATTTCAGTTTTTGCTTTAAATTCACTGATTTTTAATCTTGAAACTGCGGAATAATCGGGAGAAGATTAAGCTAACCATTATTATAGGGATACAAAATATCAATATATAAAATATGTATCTTTTCGATAAATCGTTCAATAAAACGCGATATTTTGCCACTTTCTGACTTCGTGTCTCGAGCGAGAGAAAGCAAAACGCTGCAGTTATTCACCTAACAAGGCGCAACGAATTCGCTTATACTTATACTGCATGGGGAGATCATATCATCTTTGACCTCTGGATAAAAACTGGCAAAATTCTTGTGCAGGCTGGTTGTAATCGTAACGAGCCTCCCGGTTAAACTGCACGTTATTTTGACGTAAATCGTGTGTGCACATCAAGCTATATCGAGCCTCATTGCCAATGTGTTTTAGACCGTGGTATATATGATAACATTCACCAAGATAAAAACAGACTCATGAATGTACGAAGAAGTTTACTGACTTTTTTTACTAGACTTACATTAATATAATTTGATACAATTGCTTGATTAATAAATTTAGGAAGAAATGCCTTAGGGTGGGTGTTACTTTTATACCATATGAGCAAATACGCATATTACTCTGTTTTTTTTTCCTACAATTTTTTTGAAAAAGTTAAAACTATGGAAAAAATTTCTAAATTTGCTCGTGTGGTAAATAACACGTGCCTTTAAAGAAGGACATATTTTCTGGGAATGCAATTTTAAGAAAAAATGAAAACGTCTTTTTAACTGGGGGATGTGGTAATATATATCTCGAACTTTCGCTTATTATTCATGATGCGAACTTGGCTGTGGCAGGGCGCCAAACAATATATCGAGATCCGCGTAGCACGACTCTGATAGGATCTAAAGATCAACAATAAAAATTTAGATTTACAACTGAACGCGATATTTTTTACACAAAGGATAATATAGGAGAAAATAGAGTGTAATATTTCGATTCCATAAAAACTGTTACCTATACTGTTTGGGAAATTGATCTTTAAGAAAATGCAAACTCTCTCTGTTCTGTAGTTTGTGAATAGTTTAAATTCTCGTTTATATACACATGCATTGTATGTGGGTTTAGATAGGTTTGAGCGAAAAAAAAAACGAAATAACGAGAAAAGTAAAGAAATACACTACCTTTTGCTCGGTCCCGGGTCGAGCGCAGCTCGTAAAACGCCGTTGAAGTTTTAAAGGGTAGTTAAATTTAAAGCGAGTTTAGCTGGGGCATTATAATGGCGCGTGCCAAGTAAAGGGAAGTGCCTGCACGAGCTCATGGGCGGTTCGCTCGAGATGATGGATGTGTAAATTTCAAATAACCCCTTCATTCAAGGGGTGCGCTCTAAAGTATCAAATGCTGGGCGTTGTGGAGGAGGCTTTGTGCCTTTTTTCAAAATTCTGGCTCTTGTCGATTCGTTTCGTGTGAGAAAAGTTCTGACTCCCAGCACCCACATTATAAGTCCATTATCCCCCCCCTCCCCTCTGACCAGGAGCATTTTCTGATTTTAAAGTCATTTAAGCTACTTATACTATAGCGATCGAATAAATATGAATTTAAATTTACTGCTCAATTTTTTATTGAATTGGAGATTATACATTGAAATTCCAAAATTTTATCTTGTTTTCTGCTGTTATTTTGAGCGATTTTTAAATTTATCATCATTTCGTATAGGAGATAATTCATAATATTGTATTTGCATCTAAAACCAGATTCCCAAGGGTATCAAGTATGGTGTTACAGTTGTCAGTCTCATCGTCGATTGGTCTATTCAAATGGAAAAGAGGGGTGCTGATTGTATAACTGACATGATCCTATAATAGAACAAGCCTACTGTCGAAACTTTATGACTTTCGTAGAGAGAATTGAAAAGTTTTAATTGAAAGTATCGAAATAAACTAAATTCATCAGTTTAATTACGATAAGGGTAGTTTATTCCATTTCTCAGGTATTTGTAAAATTGCAAGTAATAGGAAGAGCTCGTTCTTTTCTTTCATTTATAACTGAATCTGTGCCGTGAGTGCCAGATATATTTCACACGAGATCACGTCCTCACCCCTTTGTAAAATTTAAACTAGAAAGGGTTGTCGCGGGTTCGGTTACTTATTTATTAACCCATCAATTTGTTAGCAGCATTGTATTGGTGCGAGTGTTCGCATGAGTCTGCCCCATAAACGGGTTAAGGATAAGCGGATGTGGGAGTTTATCTAAATCGCAGGAGCTTCATGCTTAAAATCGACCTCGAGATAAGATCGTGCACGACTTCCGAGATTTTATGAAGCGACTACTAAATTCAGAATGGTGCTAACTGAGAAGAATTGTTGCATGATGTCTCGTAAATTTAATTTATGAAAATGCAAATCGTGAAATCTTAATGTATGTATAAATTATAAAAGAGACTATTAAATTCAATTCTATTGCATTTTAAAAACTTGCCATTTCCATCAAGTAGTTCATTTCTCATTTCTCATTTCTCATTCTCTCGTCGTTGATGCTCTTGAGTTCTTTGAATAGAAAAAAGCATAATGACGATATTATGCCGTTGTTACTATTGTCGCAGGCGAGATATTCTCAAGGGCCGTCTTTTTGCCCATTGGAGCCATGGAATGACCATCGAAAGGGCGTTTAATGCGCGCTCACACGCGCTCCAAGAGAATTTATTCAGCAACAGACTCGAGATCGAAGAGGGTCCTTCAGAATAAAAGTTCGCACCCTCACAATGCAGTAAACCTATGGAACTAAATGTATGTACGTGCCCTCGAACAAACGGTTGTTTGTTGCCACTTTACTTACAGTCCGATTGGCACCACTGTGTTGCGACGGTTTTAATAGACAACCGCAGTGCATCATTCATATAAATGATGGCGAGTGTGCGGTTTTGGATCTTCATTGTCCTGTGGACATGGGAAGTGAGTATCCTTTCTCGACTATTTGCGCTCCATTAAGCAGATAACGAGCCAAGTTGGGCGCCATCTTCTAATAATTAACGGGTATCCACCAACTCATTGATATCATCTCCAAGCGAATTTGATGCTGGGAAACAAATGCAGCATTTGGAGACTTTCCCATATTCTCTTCTTTTTCTCCTTTAAAAGAAAGGTAAATCCTTTTAAAGAATTCCCCTTTGCACAAATTTCTTCAAGAACAAGTAAACTCTCCAGTTGCTTTCTACTGTTGCTGTCCATTGTTTGATAATTATTGATCCTCGGGAGTTTTAGAAACTGACCTGTATCTGGAGAATGACTTCTGGAGAAGATGATGCTTCAGAATAAGGAACGCAATAAAGGCACCTTGAAGTCTGAGCAGTCGAACTGTATGTAAATGATTCACATAAAGAAAGACCTAATCACAGAGGAAGCAAGGGTATAAATCTCGGAGCTGTGTCATTCTTGAATCGCAACTCATGTAGTAATAATATCTTAGTGAAGCCACCTAAGCTGTTATTTAGATATACATATTTGCCCCGAGCTATCACACTTCGACTTCATACCTCCTGCAACTGTCTATTCATGTATTCATAAACTACATACTGCATAGGCTCTTGCTTTTCTAAATCAGAGCGCGAATTATTCTTTTTTAACATTAAGGGCATGTGATACTTCACCATAAGAACATTTTAGTTTCCGCAACTTTACGTTCTGAATAATAAATATTTTTTGCTAAAACTAGGCCATTTACTTCCGTCTGTAAGAAACGGAAGTAAATGACCTTGTTTTAAAGAAAAATATTTATTATTGCGAACGTAAAGTTGCGGAAACTAAATTTGCTCTTATGGTTATTACCACATGCCCTTAAAGTAAAGTAAAATAAAGCAACTTATCCAATTTAAATTATTTTGAGGAAAGGAGTGATTCGACTGGTTGGTTACAGGAAATGTCAGTGTTGTAGATGTAGGACATAGTAGTAGATTCCTGTGGAATAGATTTGACCCCTGCTGGGCTGGCAACCCCAGAAAATCGTTTTGAGGGAGGGTGGCTGCATTTATATGTCATGGAGAAAATAGGGTATCGGTGACGAAGTCACCCTCGAGTACCGGGATTAAAGATTAAATAACCAGCATCCCACCGGACCCTAAGTTAACCGTCCTTCACTGACTGAGCTTATTTCACGTAATCGTACAAGTGTCCCAGCCTGGTTATAGCCCCCGTGCGAACAAAATTTCAAAGCCTTTTTTTGTCGTATAGGTACATGTAGAATCACAGTTATTATAATTTCTCGTAATTTCACAGTAGTTTCTAAGTCTGTCTTTATGTATGAAAGCCTAATATACAAGTTTGAACACGTCCTTATTCATAACCGAAGCGATGGTATCTTTTTCTATTCTGCACTATCAAACACTTATCAATTTGTAATTTGTTCTATAAAGAACAATTGCCGAATCATCTGTCGAATTCTGTAATCTTTAAGTAATCTGCCTCCACTGTAATCTATGCGAAATATAATTTTGCATCGACTTCGCTCTGCATGTAAAATTTTCGTAACATCTGTTTCCTGTATCATTCACGCGCTGATAAATATGTAATATGCATAACATTCTCATAAATTGTCTCCGTATGAAAATTAATTATGAAAATAATTAAAGCCTTTACATATTCTCTCGCATCAAGCGAATTAAAATGCAAGGAGCCCAGTGTAGAATAGGTACTCTTTTTTTTATAAACAATCCAGTGCGAATCATTTTTATAAATGCGAATGAAAATACGAATCTTCTTTGAAGGTAAATGAATCACAGAAATGCGGTTAGAGTCCCCTTTATCTGAGGATAAACGAATGATTAATTCTTCTCTCCTCACACGAAACACTTCAGAACCCGAAATGGTCATGGGAACAATGCTTTACTCGGCTGTTAATAATAAGGGGATCAATTCCAAATTCCTTAAATCCCATTTGATCCGCTGACATAAAACAAACACCCCCACCACCCCTGCTTGATATCCTTTCGTATTCTCACGGGATTTTGAGAGACGTGAGGGCACGCGTGGATTATTGCTCACAACAAACAATATGGTAGACCTAATGCAAACAATATGGTAGACCTAATGCCGCATATCAATTCCATAATAAGTTAATTCTTGATCAAATTCTGCTGATGAGTATTAGTAAAGACAATTTTCATCGTAATTTTTTTTCCAAATTAATCAGAGAGTCAGTGATCAGAATTAATCATGATTTTGTCTCTATGTAACTTAATAGTCGATGAGAAGTGAGGAAAACAGAAGTTGATTCTAAGTGGTTGTAACAATGTTTTCTTGATCTCAACTGAAGAGTATCCAGCAGTTAAAGAATCTATTGATTCTTTAACTGTAATTATGTATTACAAACTTGTGTATAGTGCCAAGGAACAAATTGGATTTGATCCCAAAAGAAACAAACGAACGTGCCTAAGCAAATACTTAAGTCGACCCTATAGTGACTTCTTGTTGACGTTGGTGACTTAGCAGCAATTCGCGTACCCGCCGCCACGTAATCCAGGTTAGGGTTATGTGTTCGTATATAGCTCCCCCGAACTAGACTTTCAGTGGCACGTGCCGATCTCTGTGGGATATATCCTTCTGAAGGGCGTCAAATCAAACTTTCTATGAATTCACGTTGCTCAGGGATCAGCATTGTCATTAGATACTTAAGTTTAAGTCCAACATATCATCGATGCTTACCGATCAAGTGAGGAAATTTATTGACACCTCCATTCTTCCATACATGGAGCATAGAGCAATTTTTTCTTTCTGTCTGTATTTTCTCAGTTTCCTCTGTGAAAAATTTTAGTGGATAGTAGGGATTGAATAAAAAGGGAGGATATTTCTTGAACTTGTTTACAATAATCTTCGTACGTGTAATAGCGCATCTTGCTAGGAAGGTAAATTTATACACAACCAAGTCCGTCCTCTTCTGGTATCTTCATCTTCAGTTGCCTCCAAGAAGAAGATGAAGAGGGAAAAAGAGAGACAAAGAGTGCCAGTGACCCTCCCTCTTTTCTCCCTCTTGGTTTCTAACCTTTAATTAATAAATGCACCGGCCAAGCTCTGCAAACCAGCCTCGGGGTCACTTTGCAGAGGTGTTACTCGTTCTACTGATAAACGGTAACAAATGATCCTTTGCACCTGCGAATGCATTCAAAATAATGTGATTATGTATATATCGTAGGCTGATCGAATCTTTAAAGGTTTAATTCTTGATTGTTTAAGTAACATTAAAAAAATTTCAGATTTTTACCCAGAAACTCGATATTAGTTTTTGTTTAGGCGTATCTGGATACACTTGCATTTTAAAATATATAAAGTGTGATTTTTCAAAAGTACGCCTTTTATAAACTACGCGCAAAATATTGGATTGAAGTTTCAGACGTCTAATAGTCTGACGATTTTTTTTTACATTTATTGAATTAAAAGTAACACAACAAAAGTTTCCAAAGTTCACTAAACTCAAAATTTCGTTTTATTTTTATTTCATGGAATTTAATGGAATTTTAAGAAATTTCAAGGGATATCTCATATGATTTAAAAAATTATAAAAGGATTTTACGAGATTTGTAGTGATTTTTAGGAATTTCCAAGGGATACAGAGAATTTACACGATTTTAAAAAATGTCAAGGGAATCTCAAAAATTTTTATTTTTTCAGAGTCTTAACAAGATTTAAGGATGTTTTACCTGATTTGAACGAATTTGAAGGAATTTGAAGAGATTTCAAGATATTTTAAGACATTTACAGAAGATTTAAAAGAATTTAA
>CAJFCP010000128.1:3423108-3471624 GCA_904066005.1 Synergus itoensis | reverse complement strand
AGCTACATTTCTAGGAGTTACGAAATCCAGCGATACGTCTAGCTGGGACAGCTAAACCATTTTTTTCAGTGTGTCCTCTATCTTACATAACTATTATCACAATATAGACTTTCTCCAAGAGAATTTCGAATCATTGTCAGTTTATCGATAGCAGAGCCGGTTGTTGGTTTGAGACCATTATTTACTTGCCAAAACGACATGTAAATCGAGTTGGTAACTTCTCCTCTATGCGATTCGGACTAATAGTCCGAAACGTGGACTCCAGAGAGGCCAATATCTCAATATCATTATCTACTGTCTAAGCGACAGGACATTGACAAGCCACTGCCTTCGTGGGATCGGTTCAGATGCTGTATCTCAAGTATGATCTTTCTCCGCATAGGCCATAGAGAAAATGTGTGATGTATAACCCTCGGTCTTCGCCCCCCTTTTCTTTCACTCTTTGTTTCCCAGACCCCCTTACCCCATCGCATAAGTGATCCTAAAGACCGTTGAGCTATGTAGGAGTCCCAAAATAGAACAAATAGAATTATCGATGGATGATCTTCATGCAAAAGACCTCTCAATCATGGGACATCTCTTGTCAAAGGAAAACCTATTATTTCAAATGAGTTCAGCTTCTTTAAATTTCAGATAAGATAATGATGGGAAAGAATTAATTAATGTTTTCAAATGCAGTCCTCGAATGATGTACTTATTTCGAAGGTTCATCGTCATTCATCTGAAAAAAGTGACAGATCTTAATTCTTAGAAATGAAGTTGATGTCGTTGATTCTACATCTAGTAGAACGTCTGACTACCAGTTCCATTCACGATAAAGTAGATAAGACGAACCTGCCGTGAAATAATGACGAAGCTTGCAAACCCGTTCGAGAGAGACTGCTGAGTGCTGTGATGCCGGATTGCTACTTCATAAATCGACCGAATCCTGACGTCTTAACGGGGTTCATTTGCTTATTGGATAATTTGAATAAGCAGCTGGGCTGCTGCCACTGATGTTGTTGTCGCAACCAGAGGGTGTGACGTCTCAGGTGTCCAATTAGCAAGCGGTTTGGAATTTCATCCGATCACCAATTTACGCAACATCTATCAGCACCCACTGTTGCCAACTGTAGACTATTCTAATGGCGACTTTGTTTTATATCGGTCGATTGCTATAGGCCGGATGTAAACGTACCATCTTAAACGAATCGCGCTTAACTAGCTCAATGGTACCACAGGACACGCTACCATTTATCACCACGAAGACAGAACTACTCTACCCACCATCGACCTTACCTTAACTCGCCTCTCTCGGATTTAACAATGTGGGAACACTTCGGACTCGGTTATCTTCCTCATATGTGTCTTGTAATCAGGCACGAATCCCGGAACTTCAAAGTGACATTTTCGGACTTCTATCTTAGGGAGGGAAATGCTCTGAGTTTACATTTTTGTTATAGATGTCTGTCTAATCAGGGTGGCCACATGTCAGGGAAGTCAGGGAAGTCAGGAAATGTTAGGGAAATGCTAGTAGATGCCAGGGAAAATAAAAATTGACATTTATACTAACTATATTATTTTTTTCGTATTATAATACATATATGTATAACTTTTATAGTTTATTTAACAAATTTTCGAAACTATCCAAGCATTTCGAAAGATTATAAATAATTTCCAGGTATTCTTTGAAATTCTCTAGGTTTCTAGGAATTTAAAGTGATTATTACAAGAGATTTGTATAATATTTAAAAGGTTTAGTTGAATTTTAAAGGACTTCATGAATTTTTAAGATATTTTTAAGGAAGTTTAGGGAATTCAAAGAATTTTAAGGAACTTTAAAGGATTTTAAAAAGCGTTTAAAAATTTTAAGAAATTTTGATTTTTTAAAGTGATTTTAAAGGATTTTAGTGTTCCTTCACGAGATATTTATTTTATTTTTTTTTTTTATTTTGTGGAATTTTGAAAAGTTTTGAAAAAGTTAAAAAGATCTTAATGTATTTTAAGGGACTTTAAAGTTTTTCGTTGCATTATAAAGGATTTTAAGAAACTTGTAAGAATTTTAAGAGATTTTAAGAGATTATAAATATTCTCGTGAAATTTAAAAGTATTTTAAAAGGCTTGTAAGAATTTTAGGAAATTTTGATTATTTTAAAGTGATTTTAAGGAATTTAAATGTTCTTTTCATGGAATTTTAAAAGATTTAACCAAATTTTTATGTTTTATAAAAGATTTTGTAGAAGTTTAAGGAATTTCAAGAGGTTTTCAAGAATTTTAAGAGATTTTTACGTATTTTAGGGGATTTTAAAGTTTGTCATGGAATTGTAAAGGATTTTAAAAAACTTATAAAAATTTTAATAGATTTTAAGGGATTATAAATATTCTCGTGGAATTTTAAATAATTTCAAGTCATTTTTGATTTTTAAAAGATTTTGTGAGATTTTTTATTTCAAGAGTTTTTTTTAGAGATTTTAATGCACTTTAGGGAATTTTAAAGAATTTCACGAGATTTTTATGATTTGTAAAAGATTCTGTAAAATAAGTGTAAAGATTTTCATGGAATTTTAAATATTGTAATGGAATTGTAAGAAATTTAAAGACGTTTCAAGGAGTTTCAAAAGATTTCAGCGAATTTTAAGGGATTTCAATAGGTTTCCAATAATTTTACGAGATTTTGATGCATTTTAGGGGGTTTTAAAGTTCCTCGTGGAATTTAAAAATATTTAAAAAGATTCTAAAAATATTTTATGGAATTTTGAAGGATTGCAGGAAATTTTAAGAGATTTTTAGGAATTTAAAAAAATTTTGAAGCTTTTCGTGGATCGAACTTAAAGTATTTCAAATGATTTTGAGGAATTTTAAAAAGATTAGTGAAGATTGCAAGGATTTCATGAAATATTTTAAGATGTTTCGAGGAATTTCAAAAAATTTCAATGAATTTTAAGAGATTTCCAAGGTTATAAATTTTTAGAGATTTTTACGAATTTTAAAGTGATATGCGAACTTTTGAAAAATTTCAATAGTATTATTATTGGAAATTTGTGCATATTTTTAATACTTTTTTTTCAGAGAAATTTGTCTGAAAGTCAGGGAAAAGTCAGGAAAATGTCAGAGAAATTGAAAAATTAAATCTTGTGGCCCCCCTGGTCTAATAAACTTGACCTTCACTTATTGACACTAAAAAAGTTTATCAAAAACTGATCCAATTCATCAATTCTTTGAAAAGTTATCGTTTTCGTGACGTGATTGCAATAAATTATTTTCACCGTTTGCAAAGTAATTCTCCCTTTGATTTTTATTTAGATTAGTGAGCTTATTTATTATTCCAAAGACTTGAATAAATCCCTAAGATCTTGATACCCTCCCGATCGAGCCAATTCCAGACAATTTGTCTCCCAGTTCCTCCTGCAAAAATATATGAACGTATAGAGAGATAAGCCAACACCTGCGAGCGACGATCACATCAAGATTTTGATGTGGTCGCGAAAAGTGCTGCCAAGTATAATAATGTGCCTGCTGCTTCGGAGTCAATGGTTGATACTCGAAGAACAGTAGCCTGAAATTAATTTGACGGGTGGAACCGATAATCGATCTGAACTGGCGAGACCATTAGTTCCAGTTGACACTGGAAGCCTTCCTGACGCTTCATCTTCGGTTTTATAAATGATTTTGTAATTCGACGACGGAAAAAAGCCTCTTGCTTGATCTTGTCAGTCAAAAGGATATGTATAGGTATATATGTACAATATAAGAAAAAAAAATGAGCCAGAAATTTAAAGATATCTTCAATAGAATGGGTTAGCTAAAGATCTCAAGGTTGATAAAAATGTAGAGACAATTAAGAAAAGGAAGGCATGGGAGTAAAAAAGTTATTCGAAGATTAATGTTGAGAGTTTGGAGAGGAATTCATTAACTTGGAAGAGGAAGTAATTTCAGATAAGAATTTGAAATTCGAGTATGGTTTATAGTGATTTTTTCATTGGAAAACAGGAGATAAAACATGAAGATAGGAATAAATTTCGTATTACTTTATTATATATTAAATTTTTGATTTTCTTTGTTCTTTTTCTTTTCTGCGATACAATTTACAGAAATTTGAGTTATTGAAGATGTCGCATTAAGCAAGCTTAAGACTTAAGGGAACATGCAGGTACTTTCTGGACTTCTTAAGGAGTCTCGCGGGTGGAGCGTTCTCCAAAGCGTGGAAAAGAGCGCTCTGGTCACGCAAGGTTCTCCATTCCTATTGGTTCCACAACTGTTGGTGAACGTGACGCCCCCGCGCACGCACTCTGTTCTCGAGTTCTCGTGTCTGGTGACAATTCCAACCTCCATTCGCGTTGCACTTCTTATTTTCCTTTTTCTCTACCACCATTTTCACACCCCACTTTTGATAAATGTGAACAAAACCCTAATCCGAAGAAATCCAAAGCAATCGGTAGAAAAGTAAATCACGACACTTTTCTAGAGTTCTTTTATTTTTTATTCATAGAGGTCTTTCATTAGACCTCTATTCTTTCATTAGGTCTTTCAAAGTTTCAAAATTAAACAATTTCATACTCCTACCAAATATGAAATGAAATTCGACAGTTGAATCAATTGCAACAACTTGGCAATAGTTTGGCGATAGTTTGGCACGATTCGAAATGGAACTTTGTCATTTGAACACGTTGAGATATGTAGTCCCCACAAGAAGTGCCACAATTAACCTACATTCTCAGAAAATATGCTATTCCTCTCTGGATATTAGCTGAAATGAATTGTATTAAAAACTTGGCTCGATAGGTTTTGTAACTGATTCGAAGCATATGCGAAAGCTCTTGAAAATGAAGTATGCACGGCATCTGTAGTGCCAGCGCGTGTCCCACAATGCACACTTCTTCCTGAAGAAGGCTCAAGTGTTCTCGAGCAATATTATCGCAATACGTATAGGTATAGCTACAACCTTTCGAACCCTTGGATCAGACCACACAACGCACGGGCATAAGCCGCACGTTAACAAGTACCTAAGTGACGTAATAAGCCATCTCCAAAAACAATGGCTATACCTCCCAGAATATTTTTAATATCGTATACAGAAAGACATTCCGTTACAAAGTTTCCAATTTTCGGAACTAAAACTTGAATCATACTTGTATTTACACTTTAAACTGTTAAAAATGTTTGAGATTTTAACTCAGATTTAGAACATAATAATTTCTACAATTATTTACTCGATTTCCGTAATTCTTAATTGGTCTCTTTTGAATCTAAATTGTTCAGAAACTGTTGATTAATTATTAGTGAAAATTCTAACTAACTTAATTAATGGACGAATTTTCATCATTTCATTTGTTGTTTTTGACTAGTTCAGATTAAAAATAGACTATTCGAATTAGGAAGGTATTAGAATATTATAAAATATTGTCCTCAACTCTCTTTCGATAATTTTATATAACAATAAATTTTTCCTGATTTCAGAGCTCAGGAAGAGGTGGTTTTCTTCAATCTGACAACAAATCCTTGACAATGGGTGAGTACATTACTATACATTTTCAGATTTTTTTGGTATTAGCCGAAATATCCATATATTGGAAAATTCAGATAAAAATCGGTTTTTAGAAAAAGGGGATGTTTGAAAAATAGCTTCGGGATTTGGAAGCAAATGAGGGAAGTTCTTATGGGGATATGGTACCCCTTTTTGCCACCCCTCGTTGGTGTCAGGCTTAATCCGCGAGAGTATTTATTCGCCTTGGGGGCATTATAAATTTCAGAGATAATCGGTCGACGCAATCTTACACGGTGGCTGCTAGGTATGCAAAACGCGACTAGATATCGGCCTAAGCATAAATTCCTCAGCGGTGTGACACGTTGCAGCATAATCTCGCCTAACGCGCGACGTTAAATCTGCGCCTAAACGCGTCGTGCCACCGTCGGTCTCGCGTCGCGACGCGCAATATTGTCTCAGATTTATGGGCCAAAGATAGTAACTGGGAGTAATTCGTTACGCGATCAAATCATTCATGACGTTCAGAGATCGTCGCAATCCTTCCCTAATTGCCGAAGCCGCTCTCTCCTGTAGTGTCACGCCATTATCATTTCATCGATTGGTGAATTATATGCGCTAATTAATATACTCCATGTTGCAAGATCATTATTTCTTGGATTCGAATCTCGAGATTAATTATTTAATTCAATCGGAAAATCAACACGTGTGCGATTATTTTGTGCTACTTATTATTATTACAACTTCAAGTCATTCAAAAGTCAATCAGTTTGAAACAACATTGTATGTGAGATTTTTGAGACACTTCGTTATTGCACCACTCGATCTCTTTTTAGAGAGGAATTTCAAGAGGTTTCTAAGAATTTTGAGAATTTTGAGGAATTTTAAGAGGTTTCTAGAAATTTCAAGAGATTTTTAAAAGATTTCTAGGTGTTTTAAATGATTTTAAGGGATTTTAAATGTTGTCATAGAATTTCGAGGAATTTTAAGTGATTTCAAAAAGTTTCTAAGAATTTTATCGAGCCGGGCATTTCATCGCCGGTCTGAGCCAGGTTTAGAAATTTCTACACGGGAATTAAGGGATTTTAAGGAATTTTAAATGTTATCGTAGAATTTTAAGGAACTTCAAGAAATTTCTAGGAATTTTCAGAGATTTTTAAGACATTTAGAATATTTTATAGAATTTGAAGAGGTTTCTAGAAATTTTAAGAGATTTCAAAAGATTTCTAGGAGTTTTGAGTGATTTTAAGGGGTTTTAAAGAATTTTATATGTTATCGTAGAATTTTAAGGATCTTCAAGAAATGTCTAAAAATTTTCAGAAATTTTTACAAATTTATAAAAGTTTCAAGAGATTTTTATGACATTTAGAATATTTGATAGAATTTGAAGGATAATTTTACAGAGGGATATCAATTTTATGATTTTTAACATTTTTCGTAAAATTTAAAAGATTTCGAAGGTTGTGAAATTTTAAGGGATTATACCACCCGACGAGAAATTTTGCTGTGGCCCTGATCGGGCCCAGATTGGGGTATCTGGCTCCGATCGGGTCCAGATCGGAGGATTTCAGACCGGGGATGAAACACACGGCCAGACCAGGCCCAGACCTGGCCAAACTTGGCCGGATCTGGGCCCGATCGGGCCGGGCGTTTCATCACCGATCTGGGCCAGGTTTGGAAATTTCTACACGGGCAAACCAACACGCGCGCGATTATTTTGTTTTCCTTCTTACAATTTCAAGTCATTCAAAAGCCAGTCAGGTTTCTTAATAAAAATGTACAAGAAATTTTCGAGACATTTCGATACACCATTTCTTTAGAGTGGATTAATGATATAACAACTTCAAGTAGCTGATAAATTTTTACAAATCGTAGACAGCAAGAAGGAAACTTGAACAATGAAATAAACTTTCTGTATCAAAATTATCAGCTCGAGAAGTCGGATTTGCCGTTTCTTGTTCGCGGGTCGACGTAAAACCATGTATGAGACAATAGGATTGTGCACGATTGCCAATAAGGCGGATATCATGAAAATGTGTTGAATGCATATATTCGTATTTGTGGTGTGAGTTTCTGGTGGAGTTTGAGAGCTGAAATTGAAAGCATTGTCTCTCGATGCGGTGGTCTCTCCGGCAGCCTCCATAAGTTGAAACAATAAGGCTTAACTACCACCTACTGCCTTTACATATACCACTACCAGGGCACTCGAGTCATCCCTGAAGTGCGCTTTGTGAGGGCACGCGCCCCGGACAGTACAAGGGCTGCGGTAGGTTCAGTTCAGGGTTGTCAGGGGTGTAGGGCCTGACACAGGGGCATTGTATAGTGGACCCCATTCTCCACCAGTATACCATACTCTGGTGCTTGTTACAGTTACCGGGGTTTTGCTTCCCACTGTGAACTCACTGGAAGTATCCGAGTTCAAGTACACACTTGCCACTTATCTAATGATCCGCTTGGAACGGAAACATATCCACGTTGGAGGTCCACCCTCGTTTCCGCATTACGTAAGAGCCGCAATGAGCTTCGAATCTATTAAGAAATTTTATATTCAAACTCTTATAGATGATTTTTCTCATTCATTGTCATTTTTATTCTCTCTAAAATTGAATCAGTGAAAGTTGACTGATTTTTAGTGACTCTTTTTTCAAGATTTCATTCAGTGAAAATTCACTGAGAATCAGTGAAAAGTCACTGAAATTTTCAGTAATCGTCACTAAACTACTGAAAATTTCAGTGACTTTTCACTGATTTTCAGAAGATTTTTCACTAATTAAAATCGTGAGAAAAGAGTCACTGAAAATCAGTGGCGTAAATAGCTTTTTTCGATGGGGGAGATATGACTTGGTAAAAAATTCAAGTATAAACATGAATAAGCATGGAACAGAGTAATTTTCTTAATTATAACGTGATATTAAAAGACTCATGGGGGGAGTTGAGTGTCAATTTGTCAAGGAAGGAAATTTATTCGAGAATTCGTTTCTTAGATTTTAGTAATCATCCTGAAAACATAATAGGAGTGAAATGAGGGAAAATTCGCAACCCCGATATTTCTATTAGACAAATCTACAATCGAAACCTACATTTAAAATTGAACACGGACTGGTTATATCCTTTCATCAAAATTGTGTTCAGTGTTGAAGGGAGGATAGTAGAGGAAGCTAGAAGGGGAAAACTTGTTAACTTGCGTTCTGTAAAGCGACGGAAGGAATGGCGGCCGGGCGCGGGTATAGGTTACGTGCGATAACGGAGGGCTCGGTTGTCTGATGGCAAGATGGCGTCCCACGATAGTGACGTCACGGAGGGTCGGGATTCGGTGTGGGTGAGGAGTTGGAGAGGTGGTGAGGTGGTGAGAGGAGACGAGAGGAGTATAATATTGATCGCATCTCCGCGGCTGCAGACAGCATCTACCCTCTGTTGACGGGGTTGTTGCTTCAAGGATTTAACTTTAATTCATTTTGAAGCTGCATCTCGTATCTGATTAAAAAACAACTGTGTTATAATAGGTGTATAATCCACCTGCATGATTAACGTGATTATCGAACTGATTAAACAGATTGGAACCCTATAATGAAAATATCTACGGTATGATCAATTTTGACCCTATATTATAGCATCAAGGGCTTGATATAGATTGAAAGACATTCTGTTACATTTCATGTTTAAATTATGTGAATAAAATGCAAGATTCACTAATTCATAATCAATTCTTCATGATTATTAAAATATTGCTACAAAATCTAGTAATATACATCTGAGATTTTCTTTTAATGTAGATATTTCCTGGAGATGATTGCTTTAGCGACAGATGATAAGAGACATTCATAGTAAACGGAGAACTGAGCCAATCGAGAATAAAAACTGATCGTTTCAACTGTGAAGCGTACACGGAAAAAATATGTCCTATAAAAAGTGTAGAACTCAGTCTGGGAATCTTGGACGGGTACCAAAATGTTGTAAAAATTGTAACCCTCCTTCTATGAAATTTACAAGATATTTCAATACTAAGTGCAAGAAAGAACTACATAAAGTCCTGGACAGTCTAGGAAAATATGAAGGGTTCTAAAACAAAATAAAAAAAGCATAGCTAACTTCAGACTTAGTAGTCTTTTGTGTCCAAGTTCATATCACACACACGAGAAACGTTTTCGTCACTTATTTAATACACACAAACCTAATTCTATACCTAACCTAACACTACTACACACAACGCAATTCTCTAACGCAGAATATCGCACGCTAAGTATACCGGTCGAAATGGTCCTTATATACTAACTAGCCAAATTTTCACCGCTTGTGAGAAACGTCACAGTGACCCAAGTGATATTTAATTTGTTTTAACATGTTTTATTTAAATATTATATTATAACTGTATCATTTTATTATTTTTAATATTTTAATTTTAAAGATTTCGTGAGTTTTATATAAGTACACTTATTAACTTTATATTTCACTCTGCCAGCTGATGGTCGACTGCGCACATCGACGCGCATCATTTTCCCAGACTGTCCAGGACTTTCTGTAATCCCAGCTCTTCAGTAATTACAAAACTATTTTTCCTAGACTATTATAGAGAATTTCCAAGACTCATTTGCATTTAGTATTGAAAAGTTTGAAACCTTTTATTAAAAGTCATTCAAGAACTCCAATATTTTGGTACCCGTCCAAAACTCCTGGACTAATTCTACATTTTTTACAGGACATATTTTTTCCGTGTAGGGGGCAGTAAAGCCCTTATCGAGTGCGCAACTGGCGACGTTTTGAATTTATTTCATCGCCATTACTTTTTACGCGCGTGCAGGACGTCCCGGGCGGAGTTATACGACGTCGCGTACCTACCTGTTTACAATTTACAAGCGACGTTAACGTGTTAACGGCATTAAGGACGGTTGGCACTTGGCAAGGCGCGCCGTAAAAAAATGCAAACCCAAAATTAAGAGCCTTATCGGATCCGAGGAGCGGCAGCTGTTTTAACCCGAGTTACCTCCGCGGTTAATTCGAAGGTGAATTACAGGTTCGATCGCTTATATCCCGCAACAGGAAAAATATCACTGTCAGTACTTATGTTATTAGCGGAAGAAACAAGCCCTCAGGCTGCGAATTAGCGCAAGTTCTCTCTCATTTGAATTAAATTATATACTCTCCATCGTCCCTTTTTTCAATTCAATCGCTTGCTTTTTTACTCTTCCGCCCTTTATCGAAGTTTATTAAGTTTGGTTTGGAATTAACTTTAAATTGATATAAATTCACTTGAATGTAACATTTCTTTTCTTTTTAGTTAACGTACAAAGCTTTAACATTTTTTTTTAAATAAGCTAACTGCGTGTAAGTTGTTAGTTTAGATTACGTGTCAAACAATATACTTTATCACACATAATTCGCAGGAAATGCAAATCTTAAATTGTGATAAAAATCGAATCTCAAATGTTTTTATTTCGACATGCGAAGATGAACTTAAAATGTGAAGTAAGTTCCGCGAGGTGTTCATTAGCACTCGGCAAGTCTGTGTGATATCATTATACTAAACCGGAAACGATCCTCGGCGACACCTTGCAAAGACTCTTTAATTTCCATTTTCGAATGCAAGAGTGAGAAAGAATGTCGCAAATGATACGGTTTGGGAATCGCGTGTATATTATGTGTATAAATTCTTGAGCGATATAATTATATATCGTGTCCAAGTCCCATAACATTTGTGAGTATCAGTTGGCATCGACTCAGGATGGCATAGGTGCAATCTTTGCACGCATCGACATGTGTATTTAAATTAGTCGCTCCTGCTGCTGGCAGCCCTTTCGCCGACGCACAGTACCAGGAGTCAAGTTCTCCACGTGCATTCGTGTAAAATGTAGAAGCATGTGTGGAGGTTCGTCTTCAAGAGGATATATATGCACCTAACCGGGCCAGCTTGTATTCAAATTAACTCCCCGAGAAGCTGTTAATTAGCGGTCCTAGTGCTACAGAGGACCTTTCATTATCGAACTAGCGCTTCGTTATTTAAGAATCAGACTGAAGCAGACTTCAATTGAGATGAATAAACACATTCGGATGTGTTTGAAGTTCCCAATCTTCCAATGAAGGAAATTTTGTATTGATTGCTTTTTAAATTAGAACACATAATGTATTGATTCACTGACACAAAAAATGAAATTGGGAAGAAATAGAATTGTTATAATGAGTGATTCATTATTTTATAATGACAGAACTAAAAAAAAAAACTCATTCGAAATGTTTTCTCTAGTATCAATTGGATGTCATACAATATCTATGCCATTGTGTTCCCATCCGAACGACACAGCTAGTATCCTCTAGACTGCAGACATCCGATCTGATTTTACGATATTAAGATGGCGACGGACGACGCGACTACCATAGAAGCCGTATTACCTCGACAAGTACCGACGTGTCTTTTATACATCATTTCCATCTTGAAATATTATGCGAGCAAGTATTATCTAGAGTTGATCGACTACCGAGCAAAGTGTAGCATTTCTCTCTGACAAGTACCTATTCGTAAATAATTCACCATGCAAATCAGCTACAAAATCTTTTTTTAAATTAAAAGCAGCAATATTCAAAGGGAAAACAGTGTCTTGTGGTATAATTTGTGGGATGGGAAATATTCGTGTAATAAATCCGGAAGTGTGAGACTGTAGGTTGCTGAAGTCTAAAAGATATCAGGGGTTGTGACTCGTGAGTGGAAATTCAATGACTCCTTGACGTGTGACGAAAGATGGCAGCACTGTGGTGTCACGAAATAAAACGTCCACCTCGAGAAATCGCTGCTCTTTTTCAGAGGCAAAGATAGATGTTTCTGTCTCAAATCTTGGGGAACTTCTTCCACAAGATTGAACGTTACTAGTTTGTCCCGCTTAGCTTTCGAGGTACCACCAACGCCGCGATCGATCGATTTCTCTTTCCCTCAGTCATGGCGATTGTCTCCATTTCCACGAGGAAGCCCTGCTACGTGATTTCTGTGAATAATGGCGAATTTTTGGCCCCAGAAGTTTAGAAAAATAGAATATAGACACGTTTATCAAAGATTAGAATCTAAATTGTGCAGTAGAAGTAATTTGACGCAACATATATTAAAGACAGATGAGAATAGATGCTAGCGTGGTAATTATGTCATTGCTTTCGTAAACCTGGAAAGTATGAAGGCTCTGACATAAGATTCATCTCGTCTTGGAATCGTTCCACTTACGTAACGACACATACAAATGCGATATTTGGCGGGAGAAGAGTTTCTTTACGCTCTGAAAAATATCTTCAATCACTCTACTCATAAATCTCGACAAATTTCCCTCTCTATAGATTTATTATTAATACTAATTTTAACATTGGCGACTCTTTCACTTCCTCAGTTTTTTCTCTATAAATGCAATAATAATGAACAAGAATAACGTGTCGTTCTTTTATTTTTTCAGATTAATTTTCTTAGTTAAAGAATTCAATATTTTCACATGCGTGAAAAGTTCACATACTTTTTTGTTGCACGAAGTACTGTGGAAGGACTTTGAATTTCATGGCAACTCTTATTTTGGAAATAAACATCCAGGACATGCTGGTAATGATTAATTATTTTTACAATTAGTATAATTCGATTTTCTCATTTTAATCAATAAATATATCTAATTAGATGTTTTTTTTTCACTTTGTATACATATTTTAAAAATGGATATGTGTATAGAGTGAAAAACAAATTTATTTTTAATACTTTTTTTTTATTGACAGGTCTTAATATTTTTTTAATCAAGCTACAGTGTTATTGATCTTCCATTCATAAAATACTCTTTCGTTTTCTACGCCTATTTCTAATTTTTTCTCGCAATTGCAACTAATTATCTTCTGCTTTTATCATTTTTTTAAAAAGATTTAATCTGTCTGTAATTTATTTTTTTTTTTGTCGAACAAGATTAATCTTACAATTTTCTTTTTCTAGGAGTTCGTCGGTGAAATGGACACTCACTCTACAAAATATTTTGGGTTTCGGCTGGAAGCTAGGAAAACGATTGTCCAACCCTCATGATGAAAAGATCGAAAGTAGATCTGCAAAACTGGAGGATCCGAAGAAAAAGTGGCCCCTGCAATATCCCGGGTCTTCGGAGAAGTCCATAGAAGAGGAGGGATCTCCTGGGAGCGGCCTGAAGACATCATGCCGCCAACGTTACGACGGTGGGACAGTTATAATGGTAAGTCAATTTTTGAATTCCTCATATTTCCAATCATGGTAGGGATGAAAGGTCCGTACTACCACGGAAACTGGTTGTAATTATAAATCTAAAAATCACACAGTGACAGCTAATTAAACTTCATTGTTAATTAGCAAGTGGATATTCACCATATATTTATTTATCATTATTAGTGCAGAAACATTCTTTCTTGGTTCGCGATATTGATCAACTTGCCTTTTTATTTAAAAGAATTAAAATAATTGCTAAGTCTAAAATATCTAGTATACAAGGATGTATCCTTGATACTAGATTATAAGATTATAATGATAAACTTTTCAGTAAATTAATTAAATTTAAATTCGTGACGAATAAAATATTTAGTTTGTCTAGATAACCAAGAAAGGGACGGATAACCGCATATCGAAGGAAGCCGAACATGTTCTTTTTATAATCGTAGTCAATTATTCCTTCGATGCGTGGAAAATCCGAAGGTTTATTTTGTGTTTCATATTTTTGGTCACTTGTATTTGCATATTTTATTTAGTATACTTTTGAATTTTATTTTAACTTGAGATATTTTCTTTTCTTCTGGTTTAAATTAATTTTTTTGAAGTAAACTTATTTATTTTTGAATGATACTAGTTCACGGAAAAAATGGCTATGGTTATGACAAACTCAGAAATAGCAAAATATGGTACAACTTCAATTTATGGTTGCCACCTCTACGATTGTGGTTGTGGCATCCAAAAATTAGTAAGTTGTACCATATTTTACTATTTCTGTGATTGTCACAACCATAGTTTCTTCCATGTTATAATTTTTGTTCTAATTTTTAAGTTAAACTTTAAATGAGCTGGTAATTCTAAAATTGAGAGATAAAATGATAGAGCTTTAGCATTATGTGACATTAATTTTAACATGCTTTTTTCTTAGCGTACACCGTTTTTAATGAAGTCAGTTGCAAAATCTAAAGTGCTTGTGTGTGTGTTTGTAGATGTTGCCTGACTTGAATAGCTTTTGAAATACAATTATTAATTCACTTAATATTTTTGTCTAGCGTAAATGATATAAAATTCAAATAATTTCAATTTTTAAGGATAGAATTTTACGATTAATATTTAAAACTTGTCGAGATTAAAAAATGTTTTGGATTTCTTCTATTGCTAATCCTTCATATATTATATTGGAAAATTAAATTAACTTCATGCACTCAGATTAATTTATTGTTGCTAAACAGTGTGTGTGCCTCAACAATTTTTGATTTGAATTCGGTTATTATTAATTTAACTTTTAAATTATCACTATATCTAAATCCTTATTCCCGGAATTATTAGTAAAATAATACGGGGACGGATTATTTCCAATTCATTTGAAGAATGAATTGGGAATTTAGATTAGAGTTTTTATAACTGTCTTTCTAAATAGAGAACTGAAAAGAAAAGTTCAATTCGAATCACTTTTTGTTTGGCAAGCTGATGCAACAATACTCTAATTTATTATTAGCATTATTTATATTTAAAAGTACTAAAACAAATTATTACAATTTGTAATTGTTTGTTAACTAAGTTTAGTTTGGAATATTTAAATGAAAATGTTTTCCTGCATCGAAAGCTTTAAGTTTTTAGTTCAGAAAACCCAGAAAATACCTAAATGCTTAATTTTTTTTGCAGAGAGTAAACTGGTTACTTGATATCACTAGACGCCCTGTTCTTTTGTCAATTTTACACAAATTAAAAACTTATCATGTTAAAACCATTTAGAAAGCGGTGTACGATTTCAGGGTTGGAGCTGGTATGTGTGTGCCCTAATGTGGCCCTATAAGCTCAGGTGTCGGATGCGTCCCGGGACGTATCCCTAGGTTTAGGTTCTTTAGCACCGGGGCAGTATGATTGAGAACCGTGGAGTGTGTGTGTTGGTGTGATTGTTTTTTTTTTGCATTTTTAAATATAGCTAGGTATAGGCAGGTAATCTATTCTGGTGTGAATCTATAATTTTAAGTAGGTAGAATTGGGATTAAATATCTTTGATTTCACTTAAAGATACTTTTTCCTAGATTTTTGGTATAACCGGTTGGCCAATTATCATTTTTGATATCGCGGAGTGTGCTCGAGTTGAAAGTCTGGGGAATATTTTTCTATACCGGATTGATAGAACTCGAGCGCAAAGACGAGTAGAATTCGTAGATGGCAATTGCGCCATCAGAATAAAGAAGAGGCTATATGCCGAAGAGCCCCAAACATGAAGAGGGGAACTTCTATTAAGAGCTATTTATTTTCGAATGAATAGGTCTTGATAGCTTTTATCCACGTCACTGTGCTGATTTTTCTTATTGAATTATTATATTTTTTGTGCAATATAATTGACTGTGTATTGTGAGAATGGAAATCAACGAAATACGTGATACTTTTTTTCTTAATTATTTTTGCACCCTTTAACATTTAGCAAATATTTCTTAAAAATAATATTAATGTTAAAAGTTAAAAGTAATAGTAAATATAAAACAATAATAATATGAAGAAATAAGTCATTTTATTGAAACTTCTATTAAAATTTATTTTCATTATTATATCATGTAAAAAAGGGCTTTTAATGCCCCCCCCCCATGAGTATCACGTATTTTGCGGAGGACCCTTCACTGAATCTGTAAAAGTTCTCAGCTGTTCCAGGATCATCTGAGGAGGATTTCCTTTAATATGACAAGGAAAGTTCAGCAGATCTTTAAAGGTGTGTTGAATATTAATTATTTATTGCAATTTTTGAAGAAAGTGACTATTCTCACGAATATTCCGTAAGAATAGACAGTTCCTTCTATCATAACAATTTCATTTCAAATTACACATCTCATTTTTTTTTTTTGAATTATCTGAAGTCCTTTCTATTTGATAAGAATATAAACTCAAGAAAATTGTATATAGGATCAATTGAGCTTCTCTTCTCTGTGTAAATTGACAAAGGAAGCTTCGTGTTCCGTGCTCATAATGTTATTAAAACGAAAGATAAAGTGCAGGGTGTCTACTATCGGGAAAAACCGGGAATACGCCTGGAATTTTTTTTCAAGAACCTACTTTTATAACTTATTTTTGTTTTCTGTCATAGCAAATAATGTCTACCAAAGAAATGAGTTAATACACTTCAGTTATTGTTTCATATTTTATAATCTGATTGAGTAACTTAGTTACTCAAAATTAAGTCTGATTAGTTGAGTAAATACTTGCTAAATAAATAGTTTATTCTTAAACAGAGTAAAAGTATTATATGGATAACTAATATATAATAAACTCTATAATATGTTGGATTTGTTGATTTAATATGCTAAGTTCATAATAGTAAATGTATGATGAAGCATTAAAGTGTGTTTTTACTTTCCTGGAAAATCAGGGATTTAGCCTTGAAAAACCGGGAAAACGCCTGGAATTTGAATCGGTTGACTCAGTAGACACCCTGCTATTTCAACTCGCACTCGGTAATTAATTAACGGAAAGGATCACGCTATAGAGACGGTGGCGCACGTAGCTTTTACATGCGTATTTACGTTCATGTACTATACGCTTACGTGACTACGATAAAAGCAAAACACGGAAAAATTTCATGGTCATGGAAATAACGTTTCAAAATACACAAATGATGCTGAAAACGGACATTACAAATTTTAATTCTACTGACTTTTTGGGATGACTATATTACCTAATTTAATTGAAAACTTTGGTCACGATTGCATTTTTATATTGACATCGTTGAGCACAGAAAATTGACTAATAATTCAAACATTTGTCCTCTATTATTTTTTACTGCAACTGTTACGATTCTGTTTCACATAGTCAACAAGTAAGAGAAGATTTTTGTATAGCGAAAAAATGCATATATATATATAGGTATATATAGTGATGCCGACGGTCTGGAAACGGATAGGCTTCTCTGTATATGTAGGTATATACTCGCTATAAAGCATAAAGTATAACGTATAAGAGCATAAAGTCTGATAAGGGGCTTCAGATATACGGCCTCTGTATATACCCTGGCAGAGTATATCGCGCACGCAAAAAGGTTTCGTGAAATTAGAATTTTTACGGGGCTCGCCGCGAAGGAGAGGCAGGTGAGGTACAAAGAGGCGTAATAAAAAGCGCGATGCGCTTTACGTGACGAGATTTTCTTATGTTACCAGAGTTTAATGCTACAGGCGTGTTCACCGATAGAAAAACTCTCTCGAGAAGCTTCCAAAGTATTTACAACATTTTTTATATTACTCTACTAAATCTAACAAAAAGCTGTGTTAAAAACAATAATTTAGAGCTTATATATACATTTCACACATTTCCTATAATTTTACATTTTCCTATAATTTAAAATTTTCCTATAATTGCCTATTAAATTCTCTAAAACTTAATGGAGCTTCAGACATTGATTTCGAATGCAAACGACAGTAAAAACCATGTCCCTCATCAATAAATTATCTCTCAGGAATTCAAAAAAGCTGTTCCTTCTTGTGAAGTAAGACGTAGGTGACTAAGTCACCTCTAACAGTGAGTAAAACACCTAACTCAGAACTCGCATAATGTCCTCATCCGTCATGGAAGAAGAGTACGAACGGATTCATTGGAGGACATTGGGGTGGTCTAAGGTCTTTGGAGAGGGACTCCACGCTGGGAAAGACGAGAACTCCTAATTGAAACGTTCTCTTTCATTTATTATTCCGAATGCGCGAGATGTCATCTTCTTTCGCTCACTTGTACATATATGTATATATATATATATATACATACTGAAGAAAGGGGGCGAGATCGATACCAGATCTTGAATGACTACTTCGGTTCTCAATCACAACTATCTTATATATACCACATGAAACACCTTTTAATATGCCACCACAACATCAAATTTCAGATATAAAATGCATACTAATATTAAAATACTGATGAATTAAATCGAAGACTAAACAATGAGATTGACATGTACATAAATGTGTCCACTCTCTACCAGACTATTGTTAAAAATACAATTCCATTAAGCGCACAATGTGCAAAACGAAGAGAAACATTCATCCATGAAGGACCCGCATTATGTTAATGCCTTGCATTTATTCTCTCCTCGATTCTCTCTCGGGTCGCGCATGTTCTCAGAAGCGCTTATTAGAAAATTTAATATCTCTGACGTAACGTGACCCGCAACGTCATCGGCAGCTCGTACCTGTTATTGTAGACACCGGACATACAAAAGCTTCGCGTTGGACTCTACAGAAGAGATGGGAAGAAAAAAGAGAATCACAGCATGGATGGCAGTCGTCGGATAAGATCTGTTCATCCGTTCATCCCCTCTGTCAAGCTCAGAGCGTTGCGGTTACCAACATCACTATATTCCATAGCATTATTACTATATATATGTGTGTATGCATGAATATATCTATATACATTCATATATATATATAGGATCAACCCTTGGCGGACGCCACCCTCGTCCCGTGGGTTTTATACGCGGCCGTTTCGCTTTACTGCCGCAATACTCAAAAAGTTATATGCCCCACACATATACAACACACAACCTTTCAGATTTTTACTTTTCCATGCGAGACCCGTTCAATGGATTCTATTTCTGCGTACAATCCACGCGAAAATGTGTGCTTGAGCTTTCTTTGTTGGCGGACGAATGTCGAATAAAGTTTCAAGGTTTCATTAAACTCGCGCTATTTGTTCTCGATTCGTAAACATGCAAACGGGTGAGCTCTCGAATTTAAGAGGCTCTAATCATTTTAGTGAAAAATTTTACTACTGAAGTGGTGGCTACTGAAATTCACATTCAATTTGCACGGTGTTTTAAATTTTCTGCGACTGTCGCTTAAACTTTCGGATTTAGGTTTTAAATTTTTCTCAACTTTTGTATATATTTCAGACGATTATATATTATATTCTTGAATAATGAGTTTCATAACTTTTATAGTTGACTTTCTGACATATCCACGAGTATTATACAATGTCGATGACTTTTTAAGCGACAAATTTTTTCCGTGTAAGGGTATCAAACCCTTCGCAAAATGTATTTCGAATCCTGATGAAGGGAGTTAGATGAAGGATGTTGGAATCGTCGTCGCAGGTCCCAACACAGGTAGCCGCACTGGCTCTCTTATTTTGCTCATTTTGCGTGAGTATTTTTCACTCGTCCAGTTTTTAATGGCTGGGATTAATATCTCCAGGTAACAAGACACTTTCTGAACCGCAAGTGTAAGTGCGTGTGTGAATGCGTGGCGAGCGCAACACGGCAGCGACCAGAGACATAAAAGATTACAGATGCGATGCATCCGTTCGCAGCAATAAGTCCGATTGTGTACCGGGTAGCTGGACAAATTATCCCGCATTATGCCGGTGTCTCAGTCTATCAGTTATACCACTCCGGACTTAAAATCTAAAGTGCATACGACGTGCCCTGCGGTGTATAATATGCTTGAAACCACCACCACGCCTAAAGTCTATTTCATTGATCATCGTCACTCGCTTCCGAGTATCGCCAGACCTACTGCTGCATGTACCTGCTCCTCTTTCGACGAACAATACAATTGCAAGACGATCCTCCAGCATCTCGCACAATGCGCCGCTGGATCCTCCCAGTAACTATGCGAGAAATTGATTGCCTCTGTCATTAAAATTATCAGCGCTACTGCCACTTTCAAAGGAACCTAATTGATATTTATTCGATTTGGCTTTCATAAAAGGCAAACGGACGTGTACTTCTCTTTTCAAAATTGTTGCGTATCTTTATCAAACAACATTCTAGAAGACATCCTGCTACAAAGTTAGCTAACACAAGAGTTGTTAAGAGAATTGTTGTTACAACGTTAATATCTTGAAACATTTCTTTCCGCAATTTTATAATGATAAATTTTCCTTGATTACAGATCTCATGAAGAGGAATCTGTGGAAGAACTGTTGCCAACGCAATGGGTGAGTACGTTACTTTATTTTCAGTTTGGTGTTTCACCTTATATCTTATTTAAAAATGATAGAGGTCTAACGCCTCTTTATTGGAAATTGATATTGGAAATCTAAAAAATTCTACATTCTTGGGAACACTATATAAAAGATCGTTAAAGTCGCTATAAATCGCTGAAGCCAGACTACTAAAGAAAAAAAGGCGCCTTTGCTTTGCTTCCTTTTGGGCCCTTAGCCATCAAAGCCTACCATTTGAAAAATCTGCATAATTTTCCAGCCATTTCCAAACAAACCTCTGCAATAAAGACCAAGACTTATGGTCCCCTCGCTGACATTTCCTTTGCCTTATTAACTTTTTCTCGAGCTTTTTCTTCACGACCTATACACCTGTCTCGACATCTCGACGGCGATCCATTTCCTTCGGATCCCACAGAGAATCCTAGATTGTTTCCTAAAACATTTTTTTCTACCTGCGCTATTAAAATTAAAGAAAGACGCAACGTAAAAGTTTCGAATAGAAATAAATCTTATGAAGGGAATAAATTCCGAGGACTAGACTCTATTTCGAAGCGCAGAAATTACATCTAAAGAAGAGTAGTTAATTGTCACAAGTGTAAGGGGACGCAAGTCATGATTTATGGTAGAAGTTCAAGCACGGATTCCGTTTCTACAGAAATCTGAAATGTATGGTCTCTTGCCGCGAGCCACCAGCTCGTAAAGGACGTGTGGAGAAATATAAACAGGCCTAAATGAGACTGAGTTTAGGCGCCATAATTCGAGCGAATCCTTTATACGGAGAAGCAGTTATGCTGCCGTATATTATATCGCGGACTTTATATGTCCTATAAAATAAACGCATATGAACAAGAGAAGAGGACCCTATCCATGTGTCAACGTCTTATTCTTATTCTCAGGAGGACCATGGGAAAAAGGTTCAGGAGACTATTATCCTCGAAAGTCCATTATGCTCAAGGCTTGTATTAAACTGTTGATAAATAGTTTTTATAGGCGCATCATCCTCACCTTCTTTCTATCTAACATGTTGGAAAAGTTTCGTAAACATTCGGCACTTTCCACAAACTGTGTAGCTCTGGTTTTCGAAAATTCAGCTTCTTCCTTTTCCTGATTATTATTAATTTGTCTTAACTTCCTATAAACTTAATCGTAATTCATCCTTCTGTTCTAAAATTACTTCTAAAAATAATTGATGTGGACAAGAGATAATTTTCTAGTGCCGATATTTTGGACCGTGTACGTTCTATTGAAAATGGTATATTTTTTCAGTCATTGGCCTTTCATTCTCACTCGATCTTGATAATAAATCACCTGCCAAATGAAACCTGTCTGGCATGGGGCATAAGGATTAATTGTCGCAATGTAATCAAGGGCAACTTGTTGAATACAACGAAATCATCTCAATCTTTCTCGAATGACAGTACACGTATATCGTATATTTACATATCTGCCTACGCATGTCGTGATATCTCCAGTTATTTACTATAATGTCAGACAACCGATAAGAATTTATGGAGGCTTCTGTGCTTGGAAATTTATACCATAATCAAATGTGAAGAAAGTTTAATTGGTTGATAAATCATTTAAGAACATTTGAATCTAATAGCGTTTCGCGAGTACACTTTGTGCGTGTTTTTTTGGTGGCAATTTTTATGAGTTCCCACACATAAAACTAAAAAATGTAAGCAAACAAATAAATTAAGCTTCTTTAAAGAGCGATAAATAACGGATTAGGAAACTCTAAAAAGATATATAGCTCGTGATTTGAAGCCCTAAATGTTAGAGTGAGAGGCGTCGTTCACTGGCATAACTTTGCATTTTTCCTGGATGATCCTAAAGGGATTTGGTTTACTCACCGTTAGGTTAAGGGAGGGCACTATCTCGTATAGTAAAAGTAGTGCAGTTTCACGATAAGGGACGCAATCCGATGCGCGTGCCAGATAAGTGGCTGACGCCTTCGGTATGGGAAGGCGGAGGGTGTCCCAGGGGTTAAAATGCTTGGGGGTGCCATAACACCCTCTCCCTTTCGCTTTAGCCATTCCAGCAACCAAACCCCACACCGGATACAGATCAAATTATATCGGGGGATGAAAAGTCATTCACGAACCAAATGCCCGGATTAAGGGACTACCAAGCCTTAATTGGCTGCACTTCTTGTTCTCGGTTCCATCGTTATTATTACACTTCTTCCATTCCATTCGATTTTCTTGTCATTTAGATTTAGGGGAATTAAATCTCTTCTTGGCACTTATTTATTGTTTTAAAGCATCCGAATTTTTGAATTATCATTCGATCTCACACCCCTTCTATGCCAAAAGATGTGACGTAACATCCTTAGTCCTTACTTGATATCAAAGTACAAAGGTTTCTTTTCATCCGGATAAAAAATTTTAACACTTAGACAGACGGGGAAAGATAGATATTTAGCTTCCATATAGAAAGTCAGAAACAATTATACTTATATGTATATTAGGGTGGGTCGATTTTTTTTTCGGGACTGCACGGAGTGAAAAGATATGATTGGGCCAATTATAAATATTGAAAAATATGTATTAGGTATGGTACGTTGGCTTGTGCTTGCTTCTGAAGCTTTGCACTTAAGACCATGATCAAATAATGTCAGAAAAGACACGGTATTCCCTAGCGATCACCCATCCAAGTACTAACCGCACCCAACGCTGCTTATCTTCAGTGATCCAACGAGAACTGGTGCCGTCAGCGTGGTATGGCCGTTGTCTGAACATTATATGTTTAGGATGAATATCTGAATATTTAGGATATGAATATATTTGCAATTCAACTTTTTGACTATCTAGATATTATAACTTTAACTAACTATAATTAACTTCCATTTTTCTCCGTGCACTTTGCGCCCTTTAATGCAAAACAGATCTATAAAATATTTTATGAATCGAAACCTGATAGGATTATATTCATGCACGTACCTACGCTTTTCAAATCGCCGAGAAGAAAATGTCACATAAACAACTTTTATGGTGAGAAGCAATGATGGTTCACACGCCTCTTCGTTTTTGGAGCATCAATATGAAATAATCCACGGCTCATCGAGAAACCAGCAAGGCTTAATAAGATCGTAATTGAAATTGTGGTCTCGGTACTAAAACGTCGTAACTGCCTCTAAAATCAGACGAGAGATGTCCTTTTGAGAGTGTAATATGGGAAAGATGTAGTGCAGATAGAGAAAACTGCATCATAATGTGATACCTTGAATAATTTTATTGGCAGCCAGCAATAGGTGGTGGCTAGTAAATTGCCATTATATTGGCCGTGCCGAATCTGTGTACAAAACAGCAGTAACCCGATGGTGTCACGCTTAACGGGGCAAAGTGAACCCCCCTGCGTCTTTACCCTCGGGACACGCGCTCTTCCCCAAGGACCCTTTCAAATCCGAAACCTTGGCTTGTTTACCCTCAGGGTCCAATCCTGGGTGGAGCTGTTTTGACTATTCCACGTACGCGAGAAATTTTTAGAAGAAGAAATGAAAAATTAAGGGGGTCTTCTTCTTGAGGTTCTTCACAAATGATGGGGACGTGTTCGACTGAAACGAGCGTGAAATTCAGGGGCGGGGCTCTGAATCGAAACTGATTTTTTCTGAAAAATCGATAGTATTAGGGTAGAAGCTTTTGGCATAATTAAACAATTGAGTCCATTGATGGAAAAAGGTCAATTAGCAAGTTTTAGAAAATCTAATTTAAAATTCTCACTCAAATATTAACTAAGGAAAAGCAATATAATCAAGACAATTTTTTTAATTTGTGCTATTTTTAAAAAACTGCTCTCACTTTAATTGTTATTAACTACTTTAAACATTAGAATATCATATAATTTTGATATGTTAGGTATAAAACACTTATTTCAATGAATTTCCATTAGTGGTCTCAATTGCAAATTCAAAATCTTTGAGTCTTTAAATTCTCTATTTCCCAATTTTCAGTTAAAAACGTTTAAATTCAAATTAAAAGTCCAACGACTTGAAAATCTGAAAAATAGCTTTGGTCACGCAGAATTCATGAACTACCCTCCATTATTCATGATTAATACACTCATGTTTATATACTCCTACAATCCACACAAACATTTTTGTCATCGTGACATTTTATTTCCCCATTAGTCTTACCAACTTTTCAAGAATACTATAGGATGAAGCGTCGAATTTCATGTTCCCGAAATTTCCAAGAAAGCGTGGAGATCAATCAAAAAAAAAGTCGGAGGGTGACTTCGGTCGCGAAAAAAATAGAGGGGGGATTGAAAGAAGAAGAAAAGAAGAAATCGATGACGGAGAATAAGAAGAAGACGATTCGTAAGGTGCGGAACCGCGGGGTTCGAGGTCTCCGTGAACGCGACGCTCCAGGTTCCCATGGGCAGGTTGGCCCACCCATGGCTCAACGTTGGCTCTCTTCCTCTTGACTTGGTTAAGTTCAAAAGACATTTTCTGCGTTCGGAATTGATAGAGTCCTTCGAACTCGTGACAGCGGGCGGCCTCTGGGTCGTCCCTGCAAGACAAGTCGAGGAGATCTATAATTCTTCGTGTTTCGCACTCTCATTGTTGCCTAAACTATGGATTACGCCATTGTCACATTGTGACTCCGCCGAAGCATTATTTTCCTGTCGGCGTGAATGCTCTTAAGCATCGTTTTCATATTTCTGTAACCGATACACTTGACTCTTCAAGTTTATTTTCGGATTTTCAAATAGCCACGACCCACTTTTCACCACGGATGTTCAAATCTGAATAGACTGGGATATAATAGAAACAGATAGACCACGAAACCCTTTCTTAGAGTTAGGGATGTTCGATTCTCTCAAAAGAATCGATTTTTGAATCGATTCAGAATCGAATCATGTAAAATCGATTCACTTAAAAATCGGACACAAACACGGAAAAAACCGATTCTTCATCTTCCGCAGAGAATTATATGTGAACTACTAGTAGTTAGAAATAAAAAAAATTATTATTTTATTATTTATTAACAAAGTAAAAATCGTTGAAGTACAAATATTATATATAAAGAATTACTTATGGTTTCATTTGGTTTCACGGTTTTAAAAAAATTTGATGAGTAAAAATATGGAATTAAAAGAATTTCAAACGGTAAAATTTGGTAAAAGAATCGGATTCTCGATTCTAGGGGTAAAGAATCGATTCACCGAAAAATCGTATAGTAAAGAATCGATTCTTTGGCCCAAGAATATCGATTTTTTCAAGAATCGGATCGGAATCGAACACCTCTACTTAGAGTTCAAATTTCATGGGCCTTAGGCCAATAGTCATAGATCAAGTGACAGATCCAGGGTTCACAATCTTTTTCCAGTAGTTAAATGTTCACGAGCCATGTCAAAATGGTTATATACACCTATTATCGAAATTTGAATATCTTAATTCTTAAAGAAGAACGACTGGAATTAAAAAGATAAAAAAAAGTGATAGCAAAGAATGGTCGATGAATACGTAATGTCTCCAATAAAAAAAGGTATGACAAGTTCGTGAGTATAAGCTTGATCGTACTTAGCGAGAAATGGATCTGCTCGATTGGATTCTGGATATTTCTCGAGAGAGAGAGAGAGAGAGAAAGGGATATGGTCCGTCGAATTTGAGAATGAAGATTGAGCAGCAGAGCCAGAGAGAAAGACTCTCGCAGTCACGGGGAACGTGTCAGGAATCACTTAAGATTTCGAGTGGCTAACAATGACATACGTTCATACAAGCATCAGCCAAACAGACGATAGAGGTATCCCATGAGTATTTGGCATGATGCTCCGTGTGTGGTGGAGAGTGAGGTTTATGCTGGAGCATTCAGACTATTGGTTCGTAGACATTGACATGGGCCACAATGCGGAGACTAATCGAGCCGCGATACATATATCGATTAGTATCGATATTCCAGCGAGGTCTCCAGTTCAACAACAGCAATAGCTTTGCAGAAGAGCGACCAGCCTGAACCCATTGTTGCTCTGATGGACATTGTGCTCCTGCGGCCTCTTCGAATCGACGACTCTCTCCGGTCCAGAATTCTACATCTCTCTCTTGTGTTTCCTGTCTCTCTCACTGTCTCTCTATCGTCCTATTTTACCCTCTTTGTCTTCCGCGCTCCTATTAGAACTTTGACACGCGAGAATTCCCAGAGCAACCAGAGCTAAGTGATTTCTCGCTGATGATGTAATGGAGAATTGGTTCAGTTATATGGTGTGCATCCCATGCTGTGATCAGAAGCAGTAGAGATTCATATTTCATCTAAAAATTGATCTATTCTTTCTAGATTTCAGTACTTTGAAGCACTTTGAAGTACCAGGGTGGCCACATGTCAGGGAAGTCAGGGAAATGTCAGGGAAATGCCAGTAGTTGTCAGGGAAAATAGAAATTGACATTTATGATAACTGTGTTATTTTTTTAATAAATTTTAGAAACTTTCCAAGGATTTCGAAGGATTATAAAGAATTTTCAGTCATTCTTTGAGATTCTTTGGGTTTTCTAATTATTTCAAGAGATTACAAGGGATTTGTATAATATTTCAAGGATTTAGTTGAATTTTAAAGGACTTAATGAAATTTTAAGAGATTTTTAAGAAAGTTTAGGGAATTCAAAGAATTTTAAGGAATTTTAAAGTTCCTTGTGGAATTTTAGAGGATTTTAAAAAGGTTGTAAGAATTTAAAGAAATTTTGATTTTTTAAAGTATATTTTAAGGAATTTTAATTTTCTTTAAAGGATTTCAGGAGATTTTTATGATTTTTAAGAGATTTTGTAGAATTTTACAGAAATTTTAGATATATTTACGTATTTTAAAAGATTTTAAAGGATTTTAAAAGGCTTGTAAGAATTGTAAGAAATTTTGATTTTTTTAATGTGATTTTGAGGGATTTGATTGAAATTTTAAAGAATCTTACAAGATTTTTATGATTTATAAAAGATTTTGTAGAATTTTATGAAATTTCAAGAGGTTTTCAAGAATTTTAAGAATCTTGAAAAAATTTTAAGAAATTTTGACATTTTCAAAATGATTTAAAAATTTTCAATATTCCTCGTGTAACTAAAAAAAGAAATTTAATTATTTTTGATTTTTAAAAGATTTTGTGGAATTTTACAGAATTTTAAGAAACTTGGAAGAGTTTAAAGAAATTTTAAGGGATTATAAATATTCTCGTGAAATTTTGAAGGATTTTAAAAGGCTTGTAAGAATTTTAAGAAATGTTGACTTTTTTAAAGTGATTTTAAAGAATTTGTTTGAAATTTTAAAGAATCTTATTTTAAAAGATTTAAAAGTGTTTTGTGGAATTGTAAAGAATTTTAAGAAGCTTGTAAAAATTTAAAGAAATTTTGATATTTTTAAAATGATGTTGAGGAATTTAAATATTCCTCATGGAATTTTAAAAAATTTCAAAAATTATTTTTGATTTTTAAAGGATTTTGTGAGGTTTTTGTTTCCAAGAATTTTTATTTAGAGATTTTAATGTATTTTAGGGAATTTCAAAGTTCCCTATTGAATTTTAAAGAATTTCACGAGATTTTTATGATCCGTAAAAGATTTTGTAAAATTTTAAAAATTTCAATAGTATTTTTACTGAAAATCTGTTCGCATTTTTAATACTTTTTTGTCAGGGAAATTTGTCAGAAAGTCAGGGAAAAGTCAGGGAAAATGAAAAAATTGAATCTTGTGGCCACCCTGAGTACTCTTTCAGTACTCTTTCACGTTTATTTTAAAATCTTGCTTCCTCAAATCATTTATGCATTCCAAAGAAGTGAAGCAACGCCCTCTTTCAAACCTTATTCAATTTATGTATTGCGTTAGAGATTTTGACGTACTTGGAATTCCAGGTGAAATGTTTAGTCCAAAACTGTCATCGGCTTCGTAACCTGCCTTGAGATGCCAAGAAGTAGAATTCGTGAGATATATAATGGAGTTTCAAAATATGTCGAGGAAACGTCAAAATGCAGGATGAAATTTAAAGCAAAATGTTCCATGAGTGGTAGAATCGCCTCAAAAAGAGGATCGTGGACACCCTCTTGTAACTGAATACGACTCTGTCTCTTTCTCTCTTGCTTTGTCCATTCCCCCTTTATATGTTTTCCCCCTTTCCTTCTCTTTTTCGTGCATCTCTATCTTCCTCTTGGCGTCCTTAGAAAATGTGTGCTCATATAAATGTATCCAGACATGGCTAACAATAGAACAAGATCCTATAGTTTCAGGTCAGTAACGTCGTTTCGAGTGTGAAAAGGCGAACCACACCCACGCGTGTATCGTGCAGCCACTTTACCAGTGGAAACACAATCTGTCCTATTCCACGAAGGTGCGGGACCATTTTTAACGATCGCATAATCAACAACATTATGTAGTCTTGTGGTTTGGGTCACGGAAAGAAAAATGGAACGGTTCATTCGATGAGACTATGAGAGGCTCTTGTTCGAATTTTTCAATTTTATTAAGCCTCATTTGTTGAAAACGAAAGAGTATCTCTTTATTAATGTGGAATTAATTCTGTAATATAAAATACCGCGTTTGGGAGTAAATCTATACAACTCTAAAGTGTTCTTTTTTTATTACTTTCTCAAACACTGAGAAAACATTTAACGATGTGACGATATATTTCAGATATCTAGATTAGAATATCGAATGATCCTTTTTTTGTGAATTCAGTTCTATTTTCTGATACCATCAATTACCTACTTCTCCCAGATTTCAAAGATTGAATCGGTTCATTTTCCCACACTGATCAACTTTCGAAGAACTATCAGAGAAAAAACAATGAAAAATCTATGGAAGATGTGCAACTGACAATAAGCCGGAATTTAAAAAATCCGTGTCGTTCGTGTAGTTGGGCCCTCTGATATATTACTGCTCGCTCAGCGTTGACGTAATAATTAATCAAACGTATCTCGGATTGCGGATGAAACAACGCACGACAAGGTAGCAGCTACAGAAAGAGATAAAGTTGAGTCTTGGACCATGTGAGCCACTGTGATGCAAGACACATAGAAATCTTCAGCCTCGATTCTTCAGCCAAAGAAAAATGAGAGAATTATCGTATAATAATTTTATTTTATTTTCACTCATACCAAGTATACTTTTTGATATAGTAAAAAGTTGAAGATTGATTAACAATCAAATTTTATTATCTGCAAAGTCGCTCTTTTCAATTAATTTCTGGATTCAGTGAATGTTGAACACATTCTGTAAGAGAGAACATCGTTCCTTATTAGATAGGGTGGTGCTGTATGCAAATAAGGTCTTCAGCCTCGATTTTTCTTTTCTCCTTTTCTTACTTTTTCTTGCTTCAACTCCACCCTCATCCTCAGGCGTGCATTGTACATGGATCAGTAGATACATGTACAAAACATGTAAGCCATATTGAGAGTTGTACATTCCAAACATTCTCCTTGTTCAAGTATGTATATCAATAATAATATACGCAGTGGCTCGATGATCCGATAAATAATTATAGTCCAAAAAATACTGATAGCATCATCGAATATTGTTCTGGCCGAGGTTCTGGTAGTTTGTAGTTGCTTTCTGGCTCAACCATGCATAATTAAATAAAACGAAGACTTATTCTAAGAGAAAGTTGGATAACCGTAAATTTTTATCTTCATCCCTTTTGTATTTTTTGCAGCAGTTTTAATACTTTTCTTATGACTACATTTTCTTTGAGTTTTTAAAAATATCTATACACCACTCTGACTCCCGGAGTCACCTCAAAGTTCCGAGGAGTATCTACTGCAAGGAAAAGGTTTATCGTTCGACCCGAAGCTACTTCCCAACTCGATACAATATTTACGAGGCGATGCATCATGGCCAACAAAGGCTCATAACACCCTCGCAAGAAAAACCACCCCTATATACGCGTTCTCTCGGAATATATACGCACATAAATGTGCATACACACATAAAACCAGAAGCAGGGTAAAAGTATCTCGGCATATATACCCAGGGGCTCTATCGTATCAGAGCTCAACTGATAACACTTATCTCTGAAAAGCAGTTTTCTTACTTGCGAGTTGAGGGGTCGTCATACCCAGGACTGTATCTATCGACAAACACCTTCGACTTCGCAGCTTTTATGACTTCCTCGATTAAGGAAAAAAATGCAGCTTCGAAAAGTGTGTCAATCATAAATCAATTCTTTATATTAGATATTGAATTCTTTACATTACATCTTTTATTTAAACTAGCAGACCAACACGCGCGCTACGCGCACGATTATTTATTTAATTTCTTACAACTTCAGGTCATTAAAAAATCAATGAAATTTTGCTGATTCAAATTTAGAGAGTATTTAAAACAACAATGTTCTAAAGAATGTTCTAAAGTTCTAAAGATTTTTAGGACTTTTAAAAGATTTCGTAGAATTTTAAGGTATTTTAGAATATTTCGTGGAATTTTCATGAAATTCATGATATTTCAAGAGATTTTTTTAAACCTAAGGAATTTTAAGGGATTTTAAATGTTTTGAAATTTTGAAGAATATTAATAAGAGGTTCTAAGAACTTTAAGAGATTCCAAGGAGTTTTAAGCGATTTCTAATGTTTTCGTGAAATTTCGAGGAATTTTAAGAGAATTCAGAAGATTTTTTGTGAATTTTAGAGTATTTTATGGGGTTTAAAGGATTTAAAAGTTGTCAGGTATTTTTATTGATTTTTCTAATTTTTAACATATTTTGTAGAATTTTTAAGGATTTCATGGAATTTGATAAGACTTCTAAGGATTTTAAGAGATTTAAAATTTTAAGAAATTCCAAGAGGTTGTTAGGAATTTTTAGAGCTTTTTACGAGTTTTAACCTATATTTCAAGACATTTATAATTTTAATCGTTTTTGTGGATTTTTAAGGGATTTCAAGAGATTTTTGGGAGTTTTAAGAAATCTTAACGAATTTTAAGGTATTTCGAAGGTTTTCCTGAAATTTTTTTGCACCATTAGTTTGTTTTTCTTCTTTCAACTTCAAGTCATTCAAAGCATTTCGTGACACCACTTTTTTAAGATAAGATAATAGCAATTTTTTGTAGCACTTGTAGATTAAACAATACGTGTTGCGCGATTCTCTTTCTTTCATTTAATAAAAGAGCAACTAATTTTACGATTTTATACTTATTATTATACTTTATACTTATTATTATACGAATTTCAAATCATTTTAAAGGATTTAAAAAAACATACGACTTTAACAACTAAATTTTTTTACTGTAAATTATATATAATTATCAGGAATTTGAAAAACTTTCTTAAAACTGATGATTTTAAGGAATTTAAACGGAGTTGAAAATATTTTAAAAGATTTGTCGAAATTCCTAAGGATTTCTCCGGATTTTAATAGATTTCATGGAAATATTTAGAAAAGGAAAGTGTGTAAATATTTCTAGAAATGTTCAGGAATTTTTAACAGATTTGGGAAGATTATATTGAATTTTGAAGAATTACAACTGATTTCTTGGAATTTTAAGGAATTTCAAAAATGCAATTTTATTGCATACTTTACCTTTATTACCTTTCTTTATTCTCACTCATTCTCATATACAAAAAAGGATTACAATCTTTGATGGAGCTAAATGTACTTTAGAGAATAATTTTGCGATGTTTGATTCTCAGAGGCAGTAGAATCTAATCAGAAATGATTGAATACCCTTAGGAGAAAGTAAAATGTCACTCACTCACTGATTTTTTAGACCACGTCACGCATCGTAGGCGAGGCGTCGATTAGGCGTCCCCAAAAGTGTATATGGATGACTAGTATAAATAACTGTTAGCACTCGGTGTGACTAAACTAGGGATAGTGGCAATTCAAGCAGTGCAAAAACAGGGGATGCTGCTTCCAAGCAAAAGGGGCTGCTAGAGGGTGGCAAGCTAAATCGAGTAAACACATACCTTCCACTTCGTTGAATCTGCGAATATGTTTTCGATTTATTAGGTCGATACAAAAATAATTGCGGTTTGTTTTACAGTGGAAGTCAGTACTTAGGACTTATTTAATAAGGTATACTGTATCAGTCAATTTTTTCAAATGTTTTCAGTCAATTTTTAACAAATTGTGAATGATATGTTAATATTCTAATGGTGAAAAAATGTCAGGTGACAATGTTACGAAATGGTGTCATGGTTGATGAGGCATTAGTTATGGCTTGAAAACAATATATGTGCTTTAATAATGGGTAAGCATCGTTCAAGAATGCTGCATCATCATCATTGTCATAATCATGTGATTATTATTATAATCATCGATATTGCCTTAGAGGATCACCCTGGCCTCGGAGGTATTTATATGGAGAAGAAGATCAAACGCTAATGTATTCAGATTTCTCCGATGGGCGTTTATCCCGCAAAGTGCTGGGCGGCCACTTTCGGCGGCTCTCGAAATTCCTTTCCGTGATTACTTGGCAAAAGTTGGCACGCTTCCTCGTTTTTGATTTTTCATTTGTTTTATGATACTCAAAAATCTATTTTCTTCCCAGGAAGAAATACGTTATACATTTTCCTATTTTATGACCTGAACTTTCTGTTGAATCTAGAAACTGATATTTTCCTGTAGGGCAGGTTTCAGAATTTTCATAGTATTTATGGTCATGTTATGGTGGAAGACAATCTCTTGGAAAATATTTCGATGATTTCGATCTTGACTACTGGTAGTGAATTTTTCTGTCAAACCTTTCGACGAGAGAAACAGGAAAAGGGTGTGGTCAACGGTAGCCAAATGGGACAACATTCGGGATTCAGATGGATCCGATTTAGGTTAGCTGGTTAGGTCATCCTCTCGAGTTTAAGTATGGGTGTTCCCCAGGGGATAACAGGACGTCTTCTGATTGCTGGCTTGTCCCAATAGATTATCATGTGTATCCTGGATTTCCTTGTCATTTGCATTTTTAAGTCGTTTGTTCGAGATTAGAACAGAATAGTATTTCGTGTTTCAAATTGAATTAGGTATCCCTAACTAAAAATAGATGAGGACTTCAAAATACAGAAGTCAACTTGAAGATCTGATTATAATATTTCTGAAATAAACTCGCTGAATAAGTTTTACTGAGGAAAAGTCGCAGATACTGCAAACAGTAAAAATAAAAAAAGTGGAATTGAAGAAAGGAAAAGACAAAAAGAGCTTAGTCCTTAAGATCTGTATTTCCTCGACGTGGTCTTTTTCGCTGTTGGCAGCAAAACTCCCGAGGGACCACTTCGACGACGTCTCTGTCTACATAATTCTGGAAGTTGTTTTGATCGTGACTACTAGGAATGTATATAGAAATTTCTTTGCTTGCTATTATATAAAAAAAGCTAGATGTTTTTACCTAACTGTAATTCTTTTTTTTTTTAAAGAAGGATAGCCCTAATTGAAAGAAACGGAAGGAGCCACTTTAATAATTAATCTGTTAGCTGGTAATCTGAATCCAGATTCTAGATCAAGATTTGGAAACGAGGCTTGTGTATTCCTGATAATCTAGAAACTGATGACGATGATAGATGATCTATCAGCATATGAGTGGAAAAGAGTAGTCTCTTCCGTAACCACCCTCGGAGTACGTTCCTGATCCCCCAACAGATTCTGAATCTTCACCTTCTTGGTTTCTTAGCCACGTTTTAGTTTAGACTTTAGAATAGATGAAGGCGAGGCTAAACGAGCGAGAAAGAGGATGGCAAAGGTTGGGAAGAGGTGGTTTCCTCTGACCGAGAGGGCGAATGCTCTCCCTCGTATACTTCTATGCAGATACGTCCAGAGATACGTTTCAGCTTCCAGTCTCCAGCCCCACTGATAGAGCCGATATTATTCAGCCTAGCCTCCTCACTAATTCCATTCATTCGCCCCCAGTCCCCCGTTTCGAAGTTACACGAGCGTGTGGCACACTATGTCTATGTTCATAATGTCGACGGGGTTCCATTTCTGTCACCTTATCATCTGTCAAACATTTTACTCTCTCAATTTGACATCCGGATTTATTTTAATTATTCTCGATTAATCCAAAGACAGTTAAGATGGTTAAAAAATGTATCTGGAGATTGGTGGTTTTTAGAATTCTTCCTAAAGATGTTGTCAAAGCATTAACATCGAAGTAGCAAGGGGTCACGAGATCCCCATCGTGACCCTAGATGGTTCGACACGTAATTGTCGATGCGCATCTGCGAAGTAGACATTGTGGTTGTAATAGTTGCGAGATTCCCGACGGGGACCAAGTGGCAGGTTCCTTTGTTTTCCTCTGACTAAATCGTTTTTATTGTGGTAATAACTTCTGGTTTGGAAATAACAACCTGTCAGTGACACAATATTGTTGGTTTAGGATTTGGACATCTGTATTGAAAGAAAACATATTTTATCATGAATTAAAAACATGTAAAATTGTACATATATCTCAGTACAGATTATAAATTGGCAACTGAGAAAATGTAATTATAAATAAGAAGAGTTCTAAAATGATTACGATTTTACTTCGCAATTTGGCTTGTGGCCAATATGGAACGGTTCGAAATGGAAATTCTTTAGCATTAATGAGAAGGAACTAGAATCATCGATGTCGATGATGGTGATTGAAAAGGACAGCATGATCGACGAGCCCAACGATGATCAACCCATCGAATTCCATCATGTTCCTCTTTTTCAGTCGTTGGCTATTAAAACATTCCATTCTTAAAATTGGGCAGGTCATTCATGTTCAGCTTAAAAATGCACGTGACAAGGGTCGACTGCATGCGACCGCTCGTTTGTCACTGACACCAATTTTCAACGATGTCGTGGATTCGTGGCGAAACGAACGAACGACTTAACTAACTTATGGACCCTTGGAAAACATTCTTTGTTTCTAACTGAAAATAACAGGCGGGGTTCTCGCCAGCGTCCCTCAAGTATTCCTAAATCAAGTCCCTTAAGAAAAATTCAAATTTTATCCCTGGACCACCAAAACCACACCCCCTCCAACAAAAGAGTTGCATAAATTAGAGTTTAAATGGGCCAAATTTAAATGCTTCCAAGTTTCAAGAATCCGAACTTCGAACTAGTTTCTATTATTTTTCTTCTATTTTTTTCTTAAATGATTTAATGCATCTCTGAAAACTTATTCGCATTTTTAATACTTAATTTTTAATACTGTCAGGGAAAAGTCAGAGAAATGGAAATTGAACTAGATAAGCATCTTTTATAATTAGCAAGTGATTGCCCGACATCTCTGATGGATCTTATTTTATAATCTTACGTCATGGGCCGATCAACTATGATCCAGGAAATGGTTAAGAGTTTCGTTGATGATCGAGCGATAATTTTCGTGACGCATCGCCGCGTGTTCCAGGATGTAACTCATATATTATGGCAATAACCCCAACTATAGGATACCCCTTGGGATACACGCACGTTCTTCGGAACCTGGAAGTAGTATATATATGTATATAGTATATATATGTTCGATGCAGGACAGTAGGAGGTCCAGGGACATCCTGGGGGGTTTCGAAGCCAAGAGCCAACAGGGTATCAATCTCACCACCTGGTTGGACATATACTTATGGTTTTCTATAGGCCCCATAACCCCACAATCATAGGCTCTTCATATTCTGTATATCCAAACATCCGACCTCCACTTGAACACACCCTTAAAAAGTGTCACGAACAAAATGATTTTTCGTCTCTTTTCGAGATCCTAATGGCACCCAAATAGGTGTCTAGGTATTAGTCTGGCCCATCTGAATTCCAAAAAGGTTTAGAAATTAGGGAAAAACCTGTATCAATCATACCAGCTCGAATTTAGAAAAATGGTCTTACATTTGTTTCCCATCTTGATTAATGAGTTTGGTTTATGTTCATGGTATAGTTTGTGCAAACATACAGTTTAGGAACCTTCAAATTTCGAGGACCCATCTTTGAAAAAGATGTTTCTTGAAGTAAATTTTGCGGTGACTTGCAGACAACCTAATTTACGATTTTATAAATTTAATATTAAATATGCCAACGGTTTTTTTTTTTAGTAAAATAAAGATTTCCAACTTCCCGCTATTTTTTCACGGTCCCAGAAAATTAGTTGTTCACTTTCGTGGAAAATTTCACCAAACAAACATCTTTTTCAACTCAGATGACAAAGATTACAATGACCCCAATTGCATTTCAAAAAATAGCATTGGAACCTTTGTATAATAAAGCAATCCTGTGGGCAATAACTCATCATCAATATTGACTTGAATCGAAAAAGAAATGGAGTCAAAGTTCCGAACAAAGATCTGAGTGGTGCCAACAAACGAAAACAAATTCCGTTTCTGAATACCCCTACGGGAAGCGTTTTTGAAAACATTTTAATGCGTTTTTCATCGAGGCTCTTGTTACAATGACTGCCAACAATACTTGGCAAATTACGGTTGTCCCAGTCAAAATATGTCTCGGTCCTAGAGTCCTGTAGGATCACAATCACGCCTACCAATCTCTTCAACACTCTGCTTCTGCATGTGGTTTGGTGGTATAGACTATAGACCGCAAACTGCTGCTTTTGGTCCAGCTGTATTTTCAGCTATCGTGGATTGCCGATCAGAGGATTTTATGGTTTTTTTTCTCTTTTTTTTATAGTTCAGCATCCTCAGATCAGGGATTTTACTCCTGCTTCCGCATTGAAAAAATGCTGCAACATTAGAGCACACCATTGGTATTAAAGTAAAGAATTCTATAGATTTATAAAATTTTCGAGAATTTGAAATCAGGGATTATTCTCTAGTATATTTTATAGTTTTTGGAATATTAAAAAGATCAAAAGAAGTTATTTTCAACTTATAATAACGGTTTCCGTAATTTCGGAAGATCGAGCAGAAAATTCAAATCAAAATTGGATATTATTAATTTTATTCGAAAATTAGATTCCGGATCCTAACTAAAATCCTTATGGGATGAATATGCCAATTGAATAAAAATAATTTAGTTTCGCCAACTTTATGTTTGCAGTAAGAAATATTTTTGGATGAAAGATTGAAACTAAATTTGCTCTTATGGTAATTACCACATGCCCTTCAGCTTCACTCGGTTTTATCGAAATCGTGAATAACCGTGATAAAGAATTAATGTCTTCTCGCCTCTCTTTCTTCTGTTTTTTTCTTCTCGTTCTTTTTTTATTGAAAATTTTTCATAGTACATTCAGTTTGCAGTGAGAATCACTAGAGAGAACGTTAGGCAGCTGTCGCCCATTCGAACCCATTGTCATGCAATGTTTGAGTGTTCCCGAACAGAAGAGAACACCCTGTATTGTCCTGCCAAGATTCGCCGATTACGTCCGTGATAAAATCTCATCTGCATCCCTACTCTTTTCTTATGAGTGTACGCTTCTGTAAATTTGTGCGTGTGCTGATGTCGCACAAGCTACCCTCCTCTGGACTTACATATATTCACGGGGATCGCGCGAAAGCTGCGGTCAGATATCATAGATCCTGATTTCAGGATTAGATCGGTCAAGCTGTCCGGATTATGGTCCGGATGTCCTCATTAAACCTAGAATTCTTTTCCTCGGGTCCCTGGGATCCATAGAAACTTTTACACAACTTTTTATTCATTTTCTTGTGAAATATAAAAGTTTTGCTTCATTTGAAACGGTATAAATTTATTTATTTATTTATTTATTTTTATTTATGTATAAATATGTATTTTAACAACACCCAGAAGTTCATTTTTCAGGCGAAAATTTAACAGGGTGGCCACATGTCAGGGAAAAAAAATTTGTCAGGGAAATCAGGGAAATGCGAGCAGTTGTCAGGGAAAATAGAAATTGACTATTATGCTATATTATTTTTGTCGTATTGCATATATAGATTTTATAGTTTATTTAACAGATTTTAGAAACTTTCCAAGTACATATTTCGAAGGATTGTACAGAATTTCCAGGCATTCTTTGAAATTCTTTAGGTTTCTAATGGTTTCAAGAGATTTTCAATCATTTTAAAAGATTTTAAGAAGATTCTAGGAATTTAAAGGGATTACAAGAGATTTTGTATGATATTTAAAAGATTTAGTGGAATTTAAAGAATTTTAAGGAATTTTAAAATTCCTTGTGGAATTTTATAAAGGATTTTAAAAGGCTTGTAAGAATATTAAAAAATTTTGATTTTTTTAAAGTGATTTTAAGGGATTTGATTGAAATTTGATGGAATCTCATAATATTTTTATGTTTTATAAAAGATTTTGTAGAGTTTTATAGAATTTTAAGAAGCTTGTGAAAATTTAAAGAAATTTTGACATTTCTAAAATGATTTTAAGGAATTTAAAGGATTTGAAATGATTTTAAGGAATTTTAAAACAATTAGTGAAAATTTAAGGGTTTTTATGAATTATATTAACAAATTTGAAGAGATTTTGTCGAATTTAAAGATATTTCTAAGAATTTCAAGAAATTTCAATGAATTTTAAGAGATTTCTAAGGTTGTCGTAAATTTGAGATATTTTTACGAATTTTAAGTGTTGTGAAGTGGTTTTAAATTTCAAAAGATTTAAACTGACATTATACGAAATTTTTTAAAAATTTCGATAGTATTTGTACTGAAAATTTGTCCTCGTTTCTAATATTTTTCTGTCAGGGAAATTTTTCTGAAATTCAGGGAAAAGTCAGGGAAATGTCAGGGAAATGAAAAAATTGAATCTTGTGGCCACCCTGTTTAAAAATCTTATAAATTGTACAATTTATGAATTTCCTGGAGAGTTTTCAAACTTGTAAGATTTTTTTCTCTGTTATAATTGTTTAATTCTTGCTAATTATTATTTTGTTTCCAGGGAGATGCCTTTTCTGTTTCTTCTGTTTTATGGTGCTCTGCTCATTTTTTGGAAAGTTCTCCACAGAAAAGACCCGCAGATGAAATGGTGGAGGTGCGTACTTTCTTTTTTAATTTAGATCTACTTTATTTTTATTCGTCGGAAATTTGACCCGCCTATAATGTTTGAGAAGTAATTTTGGACTAGAATTGTGGAAAAATGCCGGTATTTGGGACATTATGTTAATTTTTTGAATAATGACGGTGAAAACGGTATCGATTTACGCATTTCCAGAGACGTGAGATTAATTTCCATAAATCTTGCTTGAACTATAAATATTTATGAATTATACGCGCTTCAGTACTCGGAAAACATTCCATGGACAATTAATAATATTCAAGTACAAAAAAAGATACAAACTTACAACTTACATGATTTCAATTGTCAATTCAATAATTTTAGGCCCTTCAAATATACATTTTTCAATTTGAAGACAAGTACATTTGATTTACGTGATTTAATGAGATTTCTTGAGGTCATATGAGATTTTTTTTTGGTTTTATGAAAACATGTAATTTCACGATTTTTTTCTGAGATTTTAGAAGATTTCATATGATTTTAAAGACTTTTCCAACTCTCAATCTGAATCAGTGAATTTCACGCCCTCTATCATTTAAATTTCACTGATTCATCAGTGGAACTTTCGCTAATTGGAATCAGTGGTATACTTATCGCTGATTCAGATTTAAAGAGAAGATTTAAAAGGATTTTTGAAAATTTATTGGGATTTCTAAAAACATGAAGGGATTTTATGAAACTTTATGGAATTTTAAAGACTTTGAAAAGATTGCATGAGTCATGGAAGTAAATTTATAACTTTATCATAGTTTTATGAGTGAAACGACTTATAAAACTATAGGATTTTTTTTTAATTGAAATTTAAATTATTAGGTATAGCAAACGGAATTATTAAGATTATTATGAGTAATAATTAAGAAGCTACTTAAAAATGTAGGCATTTAATTTAATTTAATTATTATCTAGGATCTAGATTATCAAAATTTAATATCAGGAACGTGAGGCTAAGAATGCACATAAAAACCGATGTATTAACGGTAGATTTAGATATAGTAATTTTTTCATAGAAAGCGCAGGTTACAAACTACTTAACGCATGTCCACGAGCCGTCTTACGAATTTCCGAGGATCGCCTCGTTATGCTCGGGTCAACGATTATGCATGTACGAGATCCCTTGCAAGAAACTGACGTTCTTGGAACGCAGCACGTATGGATACGAAGGCCGACTTTCGGTTTTATTATTGCACTGTTAACTAACCATTAAATGTATTGCAGTCCGAATGGACAGCTACCATTTGGCATGTCTCGTCTGACAGACGCCAGATTAGCGAAAATGGCTAGACTTTGTAAATTACCAAGGACTCAGGAACCATAATTCTAAGACCTCCCAAGTATATAAAATTTGAATTACAACTTCTCAAACATTTTCTAATGCCATAAGATAACATAAGATGAGACAAGCATAAATTTTCATAATCTCCAATCCTATCTTAAAAAAAGTGATGTCACGAAATATCTCGAAAATCTCGCATACATTGTTGTTGCAAACTGATTGGCTTTTGAATGACTTGAAGTTGAATGAAAAAATAAAAACAAACTAGCGCAAAAAAATGTCACGAAAACATTCGAAATCCCTTAAGGGTGTTAGTTGGAACCAAGTTTTAATTTCAATATTCGATTTCTTTATTTTACTCAACAAATATTAAATTTGGAATTTTTTCTTTCTGTAGAATTAATCAAATTTTCACTAGAATCATGCGTACAGAGCGAGAAAATATCTAATTCAAATATTTTTTAAAATGAAAATGTTCAATTTTGAAGTTAGATTTTGAATTCTTAAAATTTTACGACAACCTTCGAAATCCTTTTAAATCCTACAAAATTATTTAAAAATCAGCAAAATATCTTGAAATTCCTTAAAATTATTATTAGAAATCTCATAAAATACCATGAAAACCTTTAAAATTTCACAAATTTTTAATAAAACTAATCAAAAAATCTTAAATTCTTTTAAAATGCCTTAAAATCCTTTAAAATTTCATGAAATCCTTAAAAATCCACAAAACCTTTTAAAATCAGAAAAAACTCTTGAAATCCCTAAAAATGTAACGATAACTTTCAAAATCCTTTTAAATTCTACGAAATCTTTTGAGTCATAAAAATCTTTTGAAATACCTCAATAAAATTTCCCGAAAAACTTTAGAATCCTACAAAATCCATACAGTATTTTAAAAGTTATAAAAATCTCATATTCGTTAAAATTCGTGAAAATCTCTTAAAATTCGTAGAAATTTTTGGAAACTCCTTAAAATTCTACGATAATATTCCCTTTATATCCTTTAAAATTTATTCATTAAAATTATTAGAAATCTCTTAAAATTTTACACAAAACCTTCCAAATCCCTTAAAATTTCGTTGAAATATCGTGAAATTCCTCCATATTTTACAACATTCAAAATCCATTAAAATCCTTTAAAAAATCTCTTAATATTGCACGAATTCCTTTAAAATTCCACGAAATATCCTGAAATCCCTTAAAATTCTACAAAATCATTTAGAAATTCTAAAATTCTTTTGAATTTAGTGAAAATTACTTGAAAATCGTCAAAATCACTTAAAATTCTTAGAAACCTTTTGAAATTCCTCTGTAAAAAATGGTGTCACAAAATGTCTTGAAAATCTAGGATACATTATTGTTGAAAATCTTATTTGGCTTTGAATGACTTGAAGTTGTTTCTGACTTTGTGTTTATTATAATTATAATTAAAACGGTGTGTTTTAATTATACGTAATTAAAATTACGTACGTAAAAATTTTTTGTCGTAAATGGATTTGAAACGTTGATTTTTTAAGCGTGATTCCTTTAAAAGATTAAAAGTATTAAAGCTCTTTAGGGAAAGATGATAAAGGAAAATGAGTCAGGTGTCTTTATGAGGTAGTAACGTTATAGGCAGGACTTCCTGTTTCCGAACCCGCTCTACTTTCGGTTAATGGGACGGATGACCGGATTTAAATTTTAGAGTAAGACAGGCAGAGCGCATTTGGAGACTTTGAAAAATCTCCTCGAATTGCTAATGAGTTAGGTCGTCAAAAAGGATTAAAACAAGAGAAGATTAGAGCTTTAAGATTCCTTTCTAAAGGGATTTATAATTATTCAGTCAAAAATTATTTTTTACGTTTGCATTCCAATTACGTTTGCTATTCCAACGAAAGACAAGTCAGCCGTTCGTACGTGTTCATGGTTAAGCCATTTTTTCTTTCTTTTTTAGGCATGGGAAGGGGGTGAGTACATATAAGGAAAGAAGGAGCAAAACGATTCGTGTTCGTATGCAGATTCCCGCATCTTAGGACTAAAGTTTAAAGCAAGGCCCTTCCATACACATATAGCGGTCCCGGTCCGACAATGCGCTCATTCATGAGCTCTGGTACACACTGAGGCGCATTATTGAATTCACCGGGGGCTGAATGCTATCTATATTATCCGAAGGGTTAGTGCCGTGGAGCTGTTTGGCGTAGATCGAGATTATCTCATATCTGCGTGTCGCCGAAAAGCAAAGTGCTGCTACTGCCGCCGTCGTCTGATGCCTGATGCTGAGGCCGAAGAGCAAAGGGCTAGATGCATGCGAGATACGTTTGTGAACTGCCATGTCGCTTCCAAATCTAATGTGACGTCTATGTCACATATTTGGCGACCCGGTGCGGATCCTGTTCATGAGCTTGTACTCTATTACCGCAAAAAACAACCGTTTACCGCATCAGCGATCTATACTTAATTCCGTCGGAAATATAATTTCCGATAAGGATCCAAAATTCATCGAAAGTTCACCTATCATTCTTAATCATCGAAAGGCAATTTTTTAATTTGAATCGCCTCTTTATCTTATTCATATATAAAAGAGGACTTTCTTCTCTAGAAATCGAGTAACTAACGAACCGTGTGAAAGTCTTAATTTCTTAGTGAAAAACTTAAGAGAAAAAAGGGATGAAGGACTTTTGTGAAGAGCTCATTTCCGCAGACCCTGCGATTATCTTTTCCTCAAGTTTTCGCGACTATCCTTCGTTTTGGATTATCATCCTTCCTTCTCTCAGAACCGGAAGCGATCCACTTCAGAAATATTTATGTTCCCACGCGTTTTTCACGTTTCATTATTTTGTTGTGATTAATTCCATCCACTTCCACTTTAAAAATCTAAAATATCTCTTTAGAATGGAAATTAAAATGACCGTTAAATCCTTTTTACATACATTCTGCCATTTTCCTCTTATTTTTCTCTGGCATTTTTCGTTCTCGCCTAAAACCGATAAAGCACACGTGGAGGAAATTGAGTCTCTCCACACGGAATAAAAAAGCCACAACGAGTTCTGAAGAATAATTAGAATCCGAAACGGCCAGCGCGGTCTGAGGAAGGGGAAGTGGAAATAAGAGTACGTGGAAAAGAGCAGAAAAAGAGTACATATATTGAAGACGAGATCGAGCGAAACTCTTTACAAACGTTCTTTTTCGACGAGGAATAACGTTCGCATATATATAATACGTACATTGCGAGTGTTCTCTGCCGATCACGAAATTGCCCAAAGCGTTGCAATAAGCCATAAAGATACCATACTGGATACGTCGTCGTTGCACGTGAACCCTTCCTTATAAAGATATGTGTATCCTGTACCAGGAATAATTATATAGACGCTGCGCGGCCCGTATAAACTCGCAGATTCATCCGAGAGATCCGGCACTCGCCAGCCCAACTTTTTCCTTTTATTCCTCCGCACTTCGTCGGCTCGTTCCTACATCGACGGCCTAACGACGTATGTATAAGCGATATGCTCGCTTTCATGTGAAAAGAACAAAAAAAATCAGATGCGACCAAAAAAACGGCACCCAGTTTGCTTATTAAACTCGCGTTTCGAAAATCTACTTTTTTTTTACTTTACTATATAAACCAACACGCGCGATTATTTTGTATTCCTTCTTACAACTTCAAGTCATTCAAAGGCAAGTCAGATTTGCAACAACATTGTATGCCAGATTTTTGAGACATTTTGTGACACCATTTTTTTAAAGCGGAATTTCAAAAGGTTTCTATAAGAACTTTAAGGGATTTTGACGATTTTCAAGTAATTTTGACTAAATTCGAAAGAATTTTAGAATTTCTTAATGATTTCCTAGAATTTTAAGGGATTTCAGGATATTTCGTGGAATTTTAAAGGAATTAATGCAATATTAAGAGATTTTTAAAAGAATTTTAATGGATTTTGAATATTGTAAAATTTGGAGGAATTTAAAAATATTTCAACGAATTTTAAGGGATTTGGAAGGTTTTGTGTGAAGTTTTAAGAGATTTCAAACAGTATCTAGGGTTTTAAAGAATTAAAAAATTTTTTGTGCAATTTCGAGGAATTTTTAGAGATTTTAACGTATTGTATGAAGTTTTGACGATTTTTAAATGATTTTAAGAGAATTCAAGGGATTTTTATGATATTTAAAAGATTTTGTGAAATATTAAAGGATTGCATGGAATTTTATGAGATTTATAATAGTTTTATTGAATTTTAAAAAAGGGAATATTATCGTAGAATTTTAAGGAATTTTCAAAAGTTTCTACGAATTTTAAGAGATTTTCATAAATTTTAACGAATTTAAGGAGATTTTTATAACTTTTAAAATATTGTATAGATTTTGAAGGATCTTAACTTTGTCGGGTAATTTTATTGAAGGACTTAAAAAGATTTTTATGACTTTTATAATTTCACAAATTAACAGTCACAAATATAATAATAATACAATAATACAATAATAGCAGTGTACGGTTATTTTTAACCAGCCTTGATTAATCTATATTTTAATTTTTGTAAAAAAAGGACGTAATTAAAGATCGTAGATTGTTATCGTTAATAATAAAATTCGTAAAGGCTATACTTATGTCAGATTGAACAATTTTCTTCATTATAAAATTACATTTTATCGGTGTCCTCATTTTCTGTTGCTAAAAAATGTATTCAACCCTCGAAGGTTAAAATATGTATCGATATTGCAGGTGCCATGTCGATGCAGTGATATCTCAAGCAGCTGCATTAGTAAACACCTGAATTTGTCTGTCCTAAATTTTCTTGAATCTATATAACCTTATAAAATTGCATAATTTAAAATATTGGTTTATTTTTTATAGATTACCTAACTATTTTATAGATCTTTATAAATAACAATATCCTATCTTTATATAAAACAATATTTCATACAGATGTAAATAATTCCATTACCCCAAATGAAACTTACTTGTAAATTTGGCTTAGAATATTCCCATACAAGAAACTATTCAGAGAGAAAGACTATAATAGAAAATAATAGAGAATAAACCTCGGAATAAACCTTTTTCGAATTTCTATGGTAGTCCTAAAATTCTTGAATAAGAGAAAAACTCTAACTTCTGCAAGTACGTTTAACCACAATGCAATTGTCAAGACAGGCGAAGAATTTCCACTATTCGACTCAAATTGCAAATCTGAACACACTCGTCGTTACATTCCCTGAAAATCCGTTTACGGAATGTGAGTCGTGCGACCTTCATTTTAACGTGCGAAGTAAGAAGTTTTCCCTCAGAAACTACAAAGCTTAATCTCGTCAAACTTGACAAATGGCAGCAGGAGAATAAAACGTGCACTCGAGAGGTTGAGAAGAGCACTCAGAGGTTTTTTGAAAAAAGTAGAGCTTAGCGCTCTTCATCTTTATGCTCCACATAACTGCGTTATCCTAGGACAAGATCGCGATCTGGAATTGGGATACGATCTTGGGATCCATCAGGTGTCCATCGTTCACAACAGACACCTTCTCGAGTACCTGTTTGTGTCAGCGATCGGTTCTGAATATTGTCTCAGGCATTGTTCATGACGCAGAATACTTTTCCTCCTGAAACTGAAGGTTTCGATACTAAGACCCTCTCGAGGGATCCCTAGGTCTCAGACTTCCTTGCGAGATTCTTGACCACTCGGGACGAAGGCTCAGCTGCTAAATCCACGTAAACAAAAAGAGTTGGCGCCGAAATAATGACCCAGGGACAATGTCTTTGCATTGTTGCCAACATTCGCAACAATGATGTACTTACTCTAATCCCTGTAAACAGTACTGCCTTCCAGACATCAGATAATGCAGACCACACTCTACTTTATTTTGGTAATTTATTGGAATAAGTTAAATCTTTTTGAATTAAAAATTTCCCGCTTTGGGAAAATTCATAAAATTTAAAGTAACATTCCCCGAGAGTATTTAGAAAATTTTCCTTATTTAAATTTTCCCTTTTTAAATGTTTCGAATAATTCCGGAAAGTTTGCAGAAATTAGTGCCTTAACAATTTTCGAAAAATTCCCAGAGAAATTTTTTACACTCTCAAAAAAATGGTTAAGTTAACCAGAATTATGGTTAAATATGCTTTTACTATTTTTTCTGGTTGATTTAACTAGCATTTTAGTTTAAACTAGAAATTCTGATTAAAATAATCAAAATTCTAGTCACATTGACCAGAAAAAATAATAAGGGCATATTTAACCAGAATTTTGACGCTATTTTTGAGTGCAGTGTATCCTTAAATGCTGAATGTAGTTAGAACTATTTTTCGTGGTATGCGAGTGTATTCAGATGCGATGTGTATGTGTTCTGTGTGCACGTACCCAGAAGTAAGTACATAACGTTACATACGTAAAAGCGAGCCGAGGGCGAGTCGAGTTTACTTTTTTCTACTTCTTTTACTATTTTTTTCTTTTTCTTTTTTTTTGTCCCCCAACCTCCATCGAAGCGAACGAACGAACCAACCAACCAACGAACACACAATCAACCCTCGACTCTTTGGTCTCGTGGTTGGTATTTCACATTCAAAACACTCCCGCGTCACGTTTTCCACCCCCGACTCGCAGCCTCAGACAACGCCTGGCTCGGCCACCATATCTCTGCAAGAAATAAAACACCGTCAACGTGTATTTTTGATCTATGTGTGCAATATCTGTGTGTGTATTTGTTTTTGTTTTGAAAATGTGTATTTTATACACGTGTAGTACATACGCGGCTGAAACGCGTGATACGTAGGAATGAGAAAGCGTGCAGGACCGAAGGGATGGAAAGAAGATGAGAGAAGGGAAAAGGGGGGAGGTGGTCTTCACTGGGGTGCTGGTTTAATTTAAAAAATAATTAAACCGCAAAATTAAACGACTCTCCGTCTCTTCTTTTTCATTCTCTCGTTTACCAAGTTGGAAGGTTTGGGGCTTTTAGTGCTTTTACAAAGGCGTTGGGGAGTAACATTGATATGTGTTTCAATATTTCTCTTGTAATGGTCTGCCGAGAAAGAATTAAAGGAATTGAAATACAAATGGAAGCTAATATGAGAGATAGTGGCTATTATCACACGTGGACTTTTTTTTTTCTAAATTTGTACATTCCTTAATAAATTTGAAACAGTAAAAACTCACTGATAAGACAAATTCAACTGGAAATTGAAATTCTACTTTTTTACTGTTATAGTTCCAGTAGATTTATTCTAAAGTATCCAGTAAGTCTTTACTGGCAATCAGTAATTTGCCACTGAAATTCCAGTGAACATTTAAATTTATTTCCAGTAATTCACGCAGCATTATAGTTGGCACGATGCGCGAATTAAAAATTCTCCTTGCGCAACATATTTTTACTGCTTCTCCACTGAAAAAAAGGTTTGGTCCGGACAACAAAATAATTTTCTTGGTATTTGTGCAACAAAATTTTTTTGTTGGCTCAACCAAATTTTTGTTGGGTCAAGAAAACGTTTTGTTAAACCAACAAAATGTTTTGTTGAACCAACACAAATTTTTTTCAGTCAACAAAACATATTTTGTTGCACAAAATATTTTTTTCAGTGTCCAGAACAAATTACTGAATTAACAGTTATTTTTCAAAAAAACTGTTCACTTTAGTACTGTTTCACTTTAGTTTTTGGACAATTGGACAAATTGTATATAAAAAATCCTTTATACATACTAGCAAACCAAACATTTTGTATTCCTTCTTACACACTGAAAAAAAGGTTTGGTCCGGACAACAAAATAATTTTCTTGGTATTTGTGCAACAAAATTTTTTTGTTGGCTCAAACAAATTTTTGTTGGGTCAAGAAAACGTTTTGTTAAACCAACAAAATGTTTTGTTGAACCAACAAAATGTTTTGTTGAACCA
>CAJFCP010000128.1:3389181-3422708 GCA_904066005.1 Synergus itoensis | reverse complement strand
CAAAATGTTTTGTTGAACCAACAAAATGTTTTGTTGAACCAACAAAAATTTTTTTCAGCCAACAAAACATATTTTGTTGCACAAAATATTTTTTTGGCTGCAACTTCAAGTTATTCAAAGGCCAATCATATTTGCAACAACGATGTATGCCAGATTTTTGAGACATTTTGTGAAACCATTTTTTTAGAGAGGAATTTCAGAAGGTTTCTAAGAATTTTAAGGGATTTTGACGATTTTCAAGTAATTTTCACTAAAATCAAAAGAATTTTAGAATTTCTAAATGATTTTGTAAAATTTTAAGGGATTTCAGGATATTTCGTGGAATTATAAGGAATTCGTGCAATATTAAGAGATTTTTTAAAGAATTTTAATGGATTTTTAATTTTGTAAAATTTGGAGGAATTTTAAAATATTTCAACGAATTTTACGGGATTTGGAAGGTTTTGTGCTCGGTTTTGTGTGAAATTTTAAGAGATTTCAAACAGTTTCTAGGTTTTTAAGGAATTTAAAAATTTTTCGTGGAATTTAATTTTTCATATATTTATACTGTTATTTCACAATAATTACAACATACTAAAGAAGGCATATGTCAAAAATGGAAAAAAGAAGTAATCCTTTTATGGTTTAACGGTTCCCCTCATTAAACTCGTGAATGCTGTGCATAATCGTTTTGCGTGCATTGAGATTCGGAGATTGGAGGTTGACCCGAGTGGCGGATCTTAATTCGATCAGACGTTTCTCAGCAACCACGGTTGTTCTGTTGTCGCGCTTTTGAGGAAGTCTGGAATAGAAATGCCTCGCCCAGGGGCAGGTTTCTCATAAAAGTGCTCGTTTCGCGTGTGTAGGATAAAAAGTATGGCTGGTGCCGGCATATCTGCTCGTGATAACAATGATATCTCTGATATATTGTTGCCTCCATCCCACCGACCATCCGCGGGCCTCTCCGTAGGATCCCTCTGTGCATGGGGGGCGAAAAAATGTTGTACACACTTCTCGTTTACAGTATATGTGTATATATTTATAGGTATGCATGGATACAGTATAATATACATATATATTCGTATAATACTCTTTGTAGAGTACCTACAGTTTTTACGATATGTGCATCGCGCACCTGCACACTTTACGGAGCAGTAGAATATTTTTACTGCGTGTCTGATTACGAAAATCTACGAGCCGAAAGATATCGAAAATAAGTCTCTAAATTCCAGGAATACAATTATGAATGTATAAAGAGGGAAAGTTTTTTTTAAACGTAAATAGGTAATGCATTCAGAAAATAGATTGTGGCAAATCGTTTGATTTTAAAGCAGTGAATAAAATATGAAATCTTGAAATGTGCGTGAATAAAGCAGGTGCGAAAAATTATGAATGTGTTTTACTTAGGGCACGTGCGAAAAGATAAGTGCAAAATGTCGATAATTACGAGCTTATTAGTTGATAATCGAGCGAGTGTCGCAGGAATATCAAACAACTTTGCAGGAACTTGTCTCTGCCTGGTTATCTCAAATTCGACAGAATGATGAAGAATCGTGCTACTTCGTAGTCTAATTAAAACGCAGATGCAATAACCTTAATTAGCCGCTGTGTGATTAAGTTTACGAAATTGCAGGTGATTCGCGAAGACGATAATTACTGTCTGCAAAAGTTAATTTTACCTTATGCGTGGAAAAATAATTACATAAGCGGAAGCATAAAAATTAACATCATTTATCAACGGTGCATCATAGGATTCTCATTTTTCAGTGAAAATTGACATTAACATCGCCATATTATCATTACCAATAACGTAACATCATTAGCATTTTATAATAATCATTTTCTTGGGTCGCGACTTGCGTCAATTATTTATTAAGTAATAATTTTATTGATTCACGATTTTAAATAACGAAAACTTTAAATTTTACTTTTTAATTCGTGTTCCAAAAAAATCCCCAAAAATCGTTTGAAAACTTTTGAAACTTCTTAAGATCTCTTGAAATTTTGTAAAATTTTTTATTTTTAATTACTTTTAAATCAGTAAAAAAAATTTGAGTTCTTTTAAAATCCTTTGGAAATCCCATCAAGTCTTTTTATACATACTTTGAAATCTGAATAATATATTTTTTTTTATAAATTTTCTAATTTCGACAATTCTTCAAACGTAAAAATCACCATAAAATTATAAATTCGCGGTATTCTGAAATATGCGAAGAAGGAAAGAAAAATAGGAAAAAAGGGAGAGGGAGCAAGAGAGGGTTATCGCGATTCGTGGCACTTTTACATTAGCAAGATAAGTCAGAGTGTAAAGGGGGTGGGAGAGGAGGGGTGGGGGGTAAAAGTGGGACGGGGTGTATTTTTTTCACCCTTTCTTGCAATAAATCTGGTCGCGGGAATTAGTTTCGAGATAAAGTATAATATCGGACCCAGGGTGGGTGACGTCAGAGGCTCCGAATATTTATGGCTTTGATAGTGTCAGTCGTATGCACGGGCCCGAGCAGACCTTCTCCCCCACCCCCACAACGTCTATACCCCTATTCTCATTCCCCGTCACCTCCGTGGCTGAGCCACCCCTCGAGCTAAATTATTGGAAAATAGTCGCTCTCTCGGTCTTTCTCTTCCTCTTTTTCACCTCCTCCCCCTCTTTCTCCTTTTTTCTCTCACCCCCCAAAATCTCAGCCTTTCCTTCTCTTCTCCGTTACAGTGCGATCTCCTTCACGAGTAAAGAGCGATCCTTCTTCTGTTTTGTATTCAACGGAAGCTTCGGGCACTCGTCTGATTTACGGGCGCTTTTCTCTCCCACCGAGAGAGGGATGAATTTAATTTTATTTTTTTACAAATCTTTTTTCTCATCTTCATTTCTGTGCATTTATTCCGCATTCTGCTCCCTTTATTTATTTTACTCACGACTTTGCCTCTATTTCTCATGTGATGCTTTCTTGTTTATATTTTTGTAGGAAAACATTATGGTAATTAGAGAATAGAACAATAGTTTCGAGAATTATAATAGTTTCGAATATTGTTGAGTATAATTTACTGAATTGAGGTGTAAAAATAGTCTCGAACTTATCAGAGACTATAATATGGGATATTATGAATCGGGGTTTAATTAGATTGTCCTAAAGTGATATTATAATTGAATTAGATAAGGGTTGAGGTTTCTCTATATAAAATATACATATTATGTAAGAAATGTGCACATATCGGTACAACTTTGTATATAAATGAAACTTGGCTACTTTGAATTTCTATTGAGCTGATAAGTGTGCTGATAAGCTGGCCGAATCTTCTTTCCGCTTTCTATTCTTTCATCCTTCTCTTTATCATATTTTCTTCTTCTTTCTCTCTGAGAGCTAGGCGAATTTTCCGGACCGCCGACCGATATCTGATACAGTCAAAGGAGCAATAGGATTGGCAAATACAAATTCCTCTTGTGCAGATATGCACGGCATGTGTGCGATGGCACGCTGATAAATATACCTAGATGGTAACTATATGAAACTTGTGTAATATGTAAATTGACCCGTGCTGAGAGTATCTACTATATCGCCAGTTGGTGACTTTAAATTCTCGTAATAACCTTTCCGTTTCCTCTGAAAAGTCAAGAACGCATTTTGTTTATCCTTCCCTTTCCTTCATGCATTTAATCGAAGGGTTCAGGGTATATTCAAGTAATGGAATCAAATTCAGAGATTTTTCCTTTCAGTATATTTGGGTTGGTACTTGTTCCTTCCAGCCAATTTCATCCAAACGCCTATTAATTCTTTGCTCAGTTTTACTATATTTAAGTAATAACTAACAATTTTTAAATTCATTTTAATATATTTTTAAGAACAATACCTCGCATTTAAATAAATTTTCCAGAAATAAATTATACCCGAATCAATGTATCTTTAAATAACATTTACACGCATCTTCTCGTCAATTACAAAGCCAGGTTGCGATGCACATGCCAGATGGAGCAATGGCAACAAACCATTGCATCCCTAGGGACCTAATGAAATAATTTTAGCGTCAACACCGTGTATAGATCGCAGTGGGAGGTTGGTTATGGGTTTATTGCGCAAGGTCGATAAATAGAGAGCCATCCACCCTTAGAATACAACACATACGTACAATTTGAGTGTCTATATTTGCGAGAATTCGTCGCCTCGAGCAGATGGGCAGTGGCGTTTGATTCGCCCAATTGTTCCTGGCGGGTGGTCCCACCGCAAGGGATGGAAACGACCCTTAACTTTGAGGGTGACTTATTTCTGTAACTTGACTCTAACCACCGTCATCCTTAAACGAATCTTAATTGTATAGTGAGGGTGGAGGGACCTGTTTTACTATTACAAGTCTAATGTAGACTTGTTACGATCTGTCCCCGTGATACAACCTGCTATTTCGATTTCAGACATATGTTCTGTTAGGAAAATTACCCCGAGAGGCTCTGATTTATAAAGACATTTATCTTTTGGGGTTCTTTAGTAGTAAATTCTATCAAGAACGAACGCGCGGATTTACTTGGACATCCTTAAAAATTCACGAAAACCTTCAAAATCATTAATCTCTTAAAATCTATGTTAAAATTCTTTTAAATTCTATAATAATAATTAGAATCCCTTTTATATCCTTTAAAATCCATTAAAAGTATTCGAAATATCTTCAAATTCCATGAAATTCCTTAAAATTCCACAAAAATTTTAAAACTCATAAATCTTCTCAAATCCACGTTAAAATTCATAAAAATCTGAAAAAAAAAATCCTAGAATTTTTAGATTCTTTATTATTAGAATTAGTAAAATTCCATGAAATCGTTAACGATTCTACAAAATTTTTTAAAAATTAAAAAAATCTCTTGAAATCTTTTAAAATTATTAGAAATCTCATAAAAATCCATAAAATCTAAAAATTTCCACAATATCTTTTAAAAAACAACTTTCTTGAAAGCCCTTAAAAAATGTATAGCCTTTGAAATCCTTTTAAATTCTACTAAATCTTTGAAAAATTGTAAAAATCTTTTGAAATCTCTCCATAAAATTCCATGACAAACTTTAAAATCTCTTAGATTTCCCAGAAAATTCTTGAAATTTTACGGTAACATTGAAAATCCCTTTATATCTGTAAAGTGTCCCTTAAAAATATTGGAAATCTCATCAAATTCCATGAAATTCTTTAAAATTCCCACAAAATCTTTTAAATATCAGAAACTTCTCTTGAAATCACTTAAAATTATTATAAATCTCATAAAATTTCTTAAAACCCCATAAGGGGTTGTTCATAAATTACGTTGAGCTTTTTGGGGAGGGGGGGGGGGGGGGGGCAGCCCAAACCAGGGGGTGGGGATACGGATAGTACATCGTTTTCCTTCTCTTGTCAACGCAGGGAGGGGTAAATATCCGGAAAAATCTTCAACGTAATATATGCACAACCCCTAATACTCTTACAAAATTTTTAGAAACCACTTAAAATTCCTCAAAATTTCAAAACATTTAGAAACTCTTAAAATTGCATGAATCCCTATAGAATTTCACGAAATATCTTAAAATTCCATAAGATTCTACGAAATTCCTCTCGAAAAATGTCTCGAAAATCTCGGATAGATTATACTTTCAAATCTGATTGGATTTGGAATGACTTTGAATGAAATTGTAAGAAGAAAAATAAAACAATCGAAAAATGTAGGAAAATCAGTAAATTAATTTCTAATCCCGGATTAAGATAATATGTTTGTGATCTCAATAAGCAATTATGTAATGCCAAGTCAAATCGACTCGCGCAAATTATAGGCGATTACACGTGCCATTAGAGTCCGTTAAGGGAGGTGCAATCGTCTAATTTACGCAAATTGCGAATCTCTCTCTCTCTCTCTCGTTCTCTCATGTGTACACTGCTGAGAGGTTTCCCTCCACATTCGAGGTGCTATATGCAGACTCAGACTGCAATGCAATGCACTAATGTCGCAATTGGGCCGCAAACGCAGACTAAGATCTAATAAAGCGACAAATCAACCTAATGGCTCTGCTTGCTTGCGTGCGATTTCACGTGCACGAACTCACTTCGGGATATTGACAAACGGATGCGGGCATAATGCGGTTCGATACTGATTACTGAAGCTAATGTAACGTTCGATTCGTGCTGAATACACACACTGATTTTCGCATAAAATCTAGCTCTAATTATATCAATTTGTCGCATTCTGTTTGCGTAAGATATACAGAAATTGTGTCACACTTTCTATTCACGGATGCCAATCTAATTAAAGTCTTCCACATATTGCGTGGTGCAAAATTGATTCTCAGTCAGTGCAGGTCGTCATCTATTCAGTTTTTTCAATTTTGTTCACCTAATTTATTATTTTAAGCATTTGTCACTTGTATCATATGAAAGATGATTGACATTGAGATTATAGATCGGGCCAGATTGGGGAATCTGGCCCCGATCGGGAGTTTTCAAACCGGGGATGAAACACACGGCCCGACCAGGCCCAGACCCGGACCTGGTCAGGCAGATCGGGGCCCGATCGGACCGGGCCAGGTTTGGAAATTTTTACACGGGAAATTCTTCAAATTCATGTTGATATATTGGGTTGAAGTTTCAGACGTCTAGTTTGACGATTTTTTATTTTTACATTCATTGAATAAAAATATTTTTAAAAATGTTTCCAAAGTTTCTAAAACCCAACATTTTTATTTATTTACTGGCAGAAATTTACCAAGCGTTGTCCGCGATTTTAAGTGATTTCTTAGAACTTAAAGGAATTTTAAAGAGATTTTAAATGATTGCAAAAGATTGAAATGATTTTAAGGACTTTTTCAGGATTTTAAGGATTTTAAAAAAATTAGAATTTCCAGAAATATTCAGGGATCTTATGAGATTTCATGTGATTTTAAGTAATTTTAAGGGATTTAACAATGTTTTATTGGACATTAAATAATTTTAAGAACTTTAAGAGCTTTCAAGGGATTTTTCAGGAGATTTCAAGATATTTCAAGAGATATTATATCTTATTATGTCCGTGGAATTTTGAAATATTTCAAACTATTTTAAGACATTTACAGAAAATGTTAAAGATTTTAAAGAATTTCAAGTAATATTAAAATATTTTAAGGGATTTCATTTGATTTCGTTTAAATTAGAATCAATTCCTTGAAAGCTATTAAAATCACTTGAAATATCTCTAAATCTCTTGAAAATCCCTGAACCCTTTTGAATTCTTTTGAAATCAATTGAAATTCCTTACATGGGCATTTCTCTGTAAACTGGGCGACTTTTCTAGGAAAAATGGCCCGGCAACTTTTTACAAATATATTTAGTAAACCTTATTCAGGGGATATATATCCGCCTATTTATTAATAAACGGCAGATGAACCAAAAATATTTTCATTATTTTAGAAAATATTGAGTACTTTCTGAAAAATCGATACAGGGGACTGTTTATTTTAATGAATAATACCATTTTCAGTGCCAAAATTAAATCTTTTTTATTTTTAAAAACTTTATAGCTTAGGAATTAAATAATTGAACAATAAAGAAACAAAAAGTCAACACTTTTTTAATAATATTTTACTTAAACTTAAATTTTAACTGTGAAATCTTAATATGTAATTACTATCAATTAAAATCACATTCATTGGAAGAATCACATGCTTTGAATCCTACTCTGTAGAATCAGTCTCACTTGAAACACACGTGTACCTAAAACAATGAAAAATGTAATATAAAGACAGTCCCCTGTCCTATTGAAGGGCAGGGGACTGTTGCCAGGGGACTGTGTTATTTGATTTCATTGAAAGATAACACGAAATGTAATTAAGTCATGTTATTTTACTGTATATAAAAAATATTTATCTATTTATAACGATAAGAAGTATCTAAGGTGTAATATAGTATATTAAAAAGAAATCAAAATTTTCCTTACCAGGGGACTGTTAGCTGACAGGTCACGACATGACTTCCACCAAGGGAAACTCGAGCAGCACTAAAAAAAATGGCGACCTGACGGTAATGACTGCACCTGAGCAAATTTCAGACCGTATGCTTCCTGTTGCACGCAGCGCCGCCCTTCTTTAATCTTTAGACTACTTGTTTCGCAATTTTAAATATAGCCAGGGGACTGTTCACAAAATGCGAAGACAAACTTTAATTTACTCTTTTAGTATGATAAAATAATATTTATAAAAAATAAACATGTCCCATTAACAATGAGATAATATTGTTTGAATAATCAAACAATTTGATTGATTCCAATAGTTATTATCATAATTAAATTAATTTGAAGTGACTGTGCTGCTTCGGTGACACGCCAGGGGACTGTTTTTTGCGGTCTATGAAGAAGTTTTTGATACAATAAACTTCATTTTAAAAAATATTGTATGCCAGGTACAGCTAGATTAGGGTATTATCTTTTAAATTTATTTACGAAACATTTATAATTTGAACTTCTTTACACAATATTGGCCTGGGACAATGAGTTGCCCAGTTTACAGAGAAATGCCCACATATCCACTTGTCATCAATTGAAATCTCTCAAAACGTCAAAATCCCTTAAAATTCCTTAAAGTCACTTAAAATCTGATGAAATTCCTTTATCATTTAAAATCTCATAAAATCCCCGGTAAATCCGGATAAACTTCTGCTAGTAAATATGTAAATAAAAATAAAAAATGTTTTTTGGAACTCTTTGATATTCTTAATCTAATAAATATAAAAAATAAAAAAAAAGAATAAAAATTCGTCAGACTAGACTTCTGAAACTCCAATCGAATGTTGATATTGAATTCTTTATAGAAGTCTTCTCAATTCATCTTGAATTTTATTGAATCCGCCTTGATTAGTGTAGAGTTCTCTTGATTTCCTTAGAATTCTTTTAGATTTTTTGTTTCAATTGTTTGTCACCTATTTCTCACCTATTTCACCTATTTTTATTAAAAACATCTCCTTTTCACTATTTTAATGACAATAGGTACTATGATGACTGGATTCTGTAAAAGAATAAGGGTTTATGTGAAACCCTGCCATCAAATTAGTTAATTGATTTTGAAAAATACTTTTACAGTTTAATTTACTCGTTTACCAGTATACTTAATATGCAACCTCAGTTATTAATCCCTATAGTATACTCTCTACTCTGAGATGTCGATAGGGCAGATCAAAGCACTTCTCAAAAATCGAGGAGGGTAAAGAGGCAACCACAGTTAACAGGACGTCGAGTAGCTTTTCATTTCAAACGGCTATTCAGCATTTCTCTTTGTCAAGTCACGCAGTAGTTCACTACACTCTGAGTGCATTCATATTCCTTTCTAGATCCCGGAAAAATGTTACATTTGCAATTTACTGCAGGTTACTTGTTCTTTTGCTATTTCTAAGTACAAATCATATTTTTATAACGACTCAAGACAACTCTCTCAAAAGTAAGCTCATAAGTGAATTATTATAAATTTATACAATCTAGAAAGTGCACAAAAATTATGTTACTGATTTGAATAATTCGTTTAAACCTTTTTTCTCATTACAATACAAATGAATATACCCACTGAAATTTTGAATGCCTATACTAGCTCTCGATAGATAATCTGAATCATTTAGCAAACAAACAACAGGATGAACGCCAAAAGAATAGGGTCGATAATCAAATCGTACAATCAGTGATTGGGAATTGGACAACGGTCGAAATTCTCGCTTGCATATATAACCCATCCATCGCGTATAGAATCTATGCGTTGGAGAGATTGGTGAAATTAATTTGTGCCTGACGTACGGGGCTTCATAATATTATCTCATAACTCTCCGTAGCAATCGAGCTTATCTGCTTGACAGTGGCGTTTCAATTAGCCGTACGAGCAAAAGTCTTATCCCGGCACTCTGTCGCATAATGTTCGCATAAATACGCTTCAATTAATTTACCAACGTCCCGCCGGGAAGGAGAATCACGGACGTAACTCGCCTATATCATAAATGTACGTTGAATAGAGTCGAACAATATCCACCAATGTGGGATGTCAAGATTGATTTCGCTTCCTAGAATCCAGGATTCTCTTTCAAAGTGTTGTACAGTTTTATCAATTTTCCCTGAAGTATTTCTTTATTGATCTTAGAACGTTGAAAATTTAAGAGCTCTTTTCATATAGAGAATCTAATATTTTCAATAGTATTATGCAAGGATTTATCAATATAAAAGGACCAATAATTGAGAAATGCATAGAAAGTCGAACCACACGTGGGACCACCGAAGTTAGAACTCCCACGTATTCCCCTGAGGAAGATTCCTTAGAAACATTATGGGAATGTATAGCATATGCTGATGCTTCAAATTTTCAAACTCTTAAGAAGGGAGTAGATATAATCCTTCGTCCTTAGGGACGACCTTTTACAATTTGGTTTTCAAATTTCAGATTATGCTTAACAGTCCATGCCTTCTGAATCTGAAGTTTTATTCAGATTAATTTTGGTTTAAATTTTAAAAATTGTCTAAGTTTTTAAGGGAAAATATGTAGTTTATCAAATTATGAACACTCAAAAAGAAAGTTCGGGTTACACGGAGAAAACTGGATATTAAACCGTAATATCTAGCTATTTAGATATAATATCTTGATATTAATACTTAATATCCAGATATTAAAATATTGGATGTTAGAATATTTGGATTATATATTTTAATATCTGGATATTAAGTTTTAATATCAAGATATTATATCTAAATATCTAGATAGTCGTCCCATACATAAATAGCTAGATATTACGGTTTAATATCCAGTTTTCTCCGTGTAAAGTTACTAGATACTTTTGGTTAAAAAATGCCATGGTATTTCGTATACATACATTCTAATATTTTTAAGATAATGAGCGTATAGACTCTGAATATGTGTTTTTTCAATCAAGAAACCAAAATCATCTAACGAGGACTTGCCCGAATTAAAATTGATTTTTTTTTATTGTGATCGAAGCCAGAAAAGAATAGACATTTAAAACTATAATGTGTCCAGTTTGTCTAGCTAAATCTCTAGTATTTATCCCTAGTCATAAATAGTAATAGAAAAGCAGACGCCAATTTTCATCCTAATCCCATAAAGCCAAAGGTAAACGCCGAACGGCAAAAGTTTCACCTCAAAAAGACACCCCGCATCGAAGGGCAAAATTGTTTATGGCCACTGAAATCGATACCCGGTCAAATCAATTATGAACGAAGGACCAATGGGCCTAAGGAAAGGTCCCTATATCGTTTCAAGTCTAGGAAGTTTAGGTTTTGTAAGGTATATTTTGTTCTTTTCGAGATTTAGTTTGTGGATTCGAACATAATATATTTAGAATGAGGGCTCGCGACGCTTTTTTACATTTTTACGGTGTCTCGCCGTCCATAAATCAGGTGAGCGAGACCATAAAACTTTGGGGCTCACCGCGACCAAGTCCCAATTTCAGTGTGTCCTTCTCGCATAGTTTCTAGTTCCAGTTGGGCCATAGCAGGGAGTCTTTTTACGAGAGAAGACAATGGAACTTCAACGTAAGACATTGCGACATTTTAGAGCACAAATTGTAGAGATCCTCCCTTACTTATCTGGGTTTAGTTCTGGATTATGGTTAAATCTTCGTGGCGACGATGGGCTTTCAGGTTCAGGATTTCCCGAAATTAGAAGATGAACTATATTTGACGTCGTTATGGGATTTTGCTCGGGATTTTGTCTCGGATTTTGTATTAGAAGTTTAGTTTAAACGGAGGATGTTTCCAAAGTGAAACAGGTGCATGTCGATTTTGGGTCTCAAAGAAAAAATTACATATATAGCAGATATATAGTGCAGATTTTTTAAGAAGAATGATTGCATTTTTTATTAATTGAAATTTCAGTAATGAATTTTTATTTGAGTAAAGTAATCGATAATCTTCAGTAGAACAATAATTTTTGGGGAATACTTTTTATAAAACGCTATATTTTTGTATCAGAAGTTAATCAGTTGTAATCCTTGACATGCAAGAAGAGAATAAAACGACCTTTTCCAGCACATTGTAAGTTTCAAAGAAAGTTCGTATATCCGCATTTTCCACCTCAGTATTGTATTTCAAGACTTCCACAATCCTCTAAAGCCGTAAATATTGGTAATACGAAACTGGGTCATTCTCGCCTTCAGGGGTTTACCTTGCTGGCATTCTTAATCATGGTTGAGCTCTATAAGAGTCTAAAGTTTCGCTCACACTTTTATCCTTTTCCTCAATAATACAATCCCACGGAATATCAATAGATAAATATTTATAAACCATGTTACTTTCCATTGGTTTGGGGGTTTGAAAACATTAAGTTACACAATATACTGCTTGAAACAGAGATTTTAAGTATTTAAAATTGGCAATTTTCATGTATGAAACGCACTTATGTACCAAAAGTTTTGAACGTTCAAATGAACGAAATATTTTTTTGTAATTCTATTTTATCCAGAAATGTTATTTCAACTAAAAATAACCATAGACATTATACATTTCTTCCATACAAAATTATTGTTAACGCAAATGAATTAATTTTTTAAAACTGTTTATAGTTTAAAATACAGTCAATACAAAAATTCGTTCATTTGAACGTTCAGAACTTAAATCACATCACTTTAAGAATGAAAATATTAAACTTAAAAAATTTGAGTAGAAAGGTTTTAATTCTAAAACTTATTTATATACAAATGAACTTATTTATTTCCAAATGAATTATGAAAATTTTGAGCGCTTAAAAGTTTTGATTGTTCAATTTTAACTATTTTCAAATTAAATTGACTGAACTTTGAAATTATTCCACTTTGTTATACTCTTTCACTCAGAAATATGTAAGTGTTTAAACCATTGATTTAATTAAATCTGAAAATTGTTTAATTCTGTAATTTTTAAAGTCTATAAGTTAGAAATTTAGAACTTCTAAATTTCTAAATTTCTAATTTTTAGTTCTATAAATTTCACAATCTAAATTGGCAAACAAGAAGCAAAATTACTTTAAATTTATTTTTAATGACTGCACTTTAATACCTGATGCTCGACCTTATGCCTAAATTACACTAAAAATATTTCTTTGGAAAATGAGTTTTCACCTGTAAGTAAAAGTGGCAAGGCGTAAGTCAGAGCTTTCCCTTACTTTTTTTGATGAGGGGCAGAGACGTAGTTAGTAGGATACAGGAGGGGCTGGCGCCTAGGTTTACAATAAGTCCAGACACCCCTGGCGCATCGTCTAACATCCCCCTGAAAATGGGCCTCAGGTAGGCACATAACTTCTTGTCGACGATGTGTACTCTCACATCTATGACCCACTCTCCATTTTATGTTACGTGCATGCAGGTAGATATAGGTTTTTTGCCTTCAGATTCAAGAACGCATGTTCTTTCCATCCATGGAAATTTCTAAGATGCGACAGAAACGGTTAAAAAGGGTCTGAATTATGACGCGGTCATGTTTCCAGTGCAATTTATTATCCTGGGGTAGTTAAAGGTTTTGGTCCTTCATCTTGAAATTCTTCACAGAGAAGATATAAAAAATAAAGGAAAACAAGGTATAAGACTTTTCTCATTAATTATTTAACACAGGAACTTTCACTTTCCTTTTTATTGCCGAGGACAAAATTTAAAGTTTATGCGTTGTGTCTCTTCCTGAATCAAAAGTTTCTTGTTCCAACGAAAAAATCGAGGAAAAAATATTTCTCTTATATTTTCTTCTAGTGTTGCATAACGATACGAGACACTCAATTGTCTTGCTCATTTCAAACGTTTGAGAAGCATTCTCAGAAACTGAGAATTTCATTCTGTTTTTTGTTTTTATCGTCTCATCCAATCGTCTCATCTCATTCTCGAACGAGTTATCGGTGTCAAAAGTGCGTGCTTGTTTCTTCTTAAATTTCGGTTTAAATCTGCGCGCCAAATGAATTGACCAATAAGTTAGCACACTATGCATGAAAGTTTGTTTTAAGTTAACACATGAAATTAGTCGAAATTCACAACCTTTTTATAATAGGATTATTGCTATAGTTTTGACATTGAAAAAACAGTTGATATATGTACCATATACGATATATATATACAAGCTTCCGAGAAATTCACTGATATGAGACGAGATGAGATGAGATTTAATAAAAAAGACGAGAGCTTTTCTTGTTATTGCTCATTACTCAATTTTCTCTCTCAAATGCAACACTATTTCCTTCTAGAAACAATTCATGAATAATATTATGGAAGATGTTCATAGAGGCATAAGTCTCGTCAGTTTCAATTTTGAGATGCCGTTCAGATTGGCAAGCAAAGATCTAAACGAGTGGGACTTGTTGTTTGTCATATGTCGAAGTGGTCAGTAGTATTGACTACTGACTATGAGAATTCTCCAGTAGTTAATAGAAGCTCGAAGTATGCCCTATCTAGGAAGATCATCTCGACCGACTGTACACTTATCTTGTGGTCCGTCCGGTCAGATATATTGAGTAGCAGGAACAAGGTAGGGTCCAAATCGTGTCAGGGCGTGTCGCAGATAATTTTTTTCCCGTTTGTTGAAAATCTGACTTTATCGATATTGTGCCTCATTGCTGGTCGACCTTATCTGTCCAAAAGGCGTGGTGTTATTACTTGCCGTCGCTCTTGTTTGCGATAACCCATTCAGATGACATGTGTTCACTGACCCGTCGATTTTCGACTCAAAACAGACTTTTTTTCATGTTTCTATCTTCAAATCAGCTAGCTGATCTCTAACCAGTAGCTGATCATCAATCTTTTCCTTTTTTTCTTCGTATCTGATCCTTATTGACGAATTCCTTCATATTATGTAATAGTTTATCGAACTTATTCCTCGACTTATTCTCTTCACATTGCTTGTTTATTTCTAAACGAGGTAAATCTGTATTATATGCCCATTTATTTACAATTAGTAAATACTGCTACACTCATTACCTAGCTAATAATTATTTAAGGAAACCGTGAATATTCTTTGCGTATTTACCTCGGTATTTACGATTATGATTCATCCGTAAATCCACCTTGGCCTTTGAAAAAGTTGGCGCCTTGTTCAAACGGTCCATAGGCCTTCTGCCTCGCCTTCTACTCTAAAATTTTGGAGACGTTCCGGTTTAGTGAGAGGCTCCAGAGTCGTGTCGCACGGCTATTTCTGAACTAAGGAAAATGCGTGACATCTTGTTGGAACTAATGCGCTCGGGCTTTTTTATTATACTGCCACATCTTTAACGGATTTGTATCTGCTTGTTCTACCTCTTGTATTTAATTAGTTAATGAGATAATGAGGAGAGAAAAAACTTGAAAGGCCAAACGACTCAAATCAAGATTACTAAGCAATTTTATAATATATTTTTAATCTTTATATTAAAACTATTTATATTTTTCAATTTTGCTTCTGTACATGAATAAGGATTTGGCACGTGATTATAACTAGATTTTTTATTACTTCAATAATTCAGAAGCGTGACTATATATTTTATCCTCGGACCCGTTGAAGATAGTTATATATAATCTAGACTATAATTGTGAGCGCTCACTCGACATTTGAACTATTACTTAATTTATGAGATCATTAGGCATCTTTTGACCAAAGGTGCGAAACTCCATTATTAGGAAGATTACTTCGAACTTCAGGGGTTCTCAGAGGTCAGAAATTTTCGTGTTTCTATAATTACTCAAGCAATCCTTTTGCCGGAAAATTTTCTGCCTCATTAATCATTGTGACAGTAAGGTAAATAAGAATGATGAATTTACGAATCTTTCCTTAAAGCAAAAAATGAAAAATGCACTGCTTCCTCTCAAATCCAAAAAATCGTGAATCAATATTAGGTTCAAAATCATTTAGGAAATAACTTTGGATCTTTTTTGACACTAAATTAATTGTTATTTATATCCCTCGAAATACTGAAAAGATATCCTGAGTAGAAATTTTGCTGTGGCCCCGATCGGGTCCAGATCAGGGGATTTCAGACCAGGGATGAAACACACGACCCGACCAGGCCCAGACCTGGCCGGATCAGGGCCCGATAGGGCCGGGCGTTTCATCACCGATCTGGGCCAGGTTTGGAAATTTCTACACAGGATACTCTAAAAATTCCTAGAATAAAGAACCAATTTTGGAAAATATAAGTCTTCACAGAATCCTTTAGATAGTTTAGATTCAAGCTCTCATCACAGGTCACCCCTTTCTTCAAAATACACGAAGAAGAGGCACTTCCCTTTCTTTTCATCAAAACCTGTCGATTATCTCCTGCTCGAATCGTCGCTAGCAAATGTACAGCTTTTTGTCATCTTTCACAATAAGGTCTATGTTCACTTTGCCATGAGGCCAGTAAGTGTTTCGCGACATTTTCCTGGTGAAGAGCCGAAAATAAAGGAAAAGGAGAATGAAAAGTGGAGAGGAGAGTGATGGAGAGTGTAGAGTGGTGAGTGGAAAGAAACTGCAAGGAGAATGTTCCTTGCACTGTTCCCTTATCATATTGGCATCGACGTACCGTGAAAGATCTCTTTTTTCTAAGGTGGATACACCCGGGTCCACCTCCACAGTTTTCCTCCATGCTTATACTCTCTTCTCCAATAGGTACTTAGGATTCATCAAGATAAACTGCTGGCTTTGTGCTCGCGTACATTGTACCCATTTCTGCGGTGGACCCTTATGTTTTGGGTTTCTTTTGACCTCTTAAATTTGAGAAACGATGGTTTAAGTATAATCCCACTGCTGGAATCGTATGTAGGTTAAAAATAGGCTGAATATAAGCTCAAAATCATTTTTGACGTGTGTATTTGCTAGAATCCGAATTTTATAATGGAAATTAGCAAAATTAAATATTATTTATATCTTCTACTTTTTAATTTCTCGAATCTTCTTACATTGATGTTCTCATGTAGAAATTTGCTGACCCTGCCCATGTAGAAATTCCGATCGGGGTTTAGTAGGGCTCTGGCTAGTTTTCCCTATTTCTAGTCGGGCGCTGGTCGGGAAAAATGGAGAGGGCCTGACTAGTTCTGTAACGCTGTTTTAGCCAGGTTCTAGCTAGAACTTCTGAGCGGGCCCTAACGAGAGTTAGGTAGGGCCCCATCTAGACCCTTTCTATTATAATATTTTGGTTATTTACCATCTGTAAAGTACCAAAATTCAAATTAATAAGGAATAAAAAATTCTTAAATATCAAAAGTAAAGTTGGTGTATTTTATACATTATAAAACTATTATAAACATAGTAATAGCACAGTTTTTTTCACTCTTACAATTTTATTTTTACCTGTGTTTTTCAATATCTATATCATAAATATTATGATTTTTTTTGTGAGAATTGGAAATATTTCAGTAAAATAGGCCATACTGGATAAGACCCGAATAGTTCCTGACTAGAACTTCTTTGTTCTTTTATTCGAATCAGGGCCCAACTAAAACCTGGTTAAAATATAAGATTGGGGCCTAACTAGACGTGCATAGATTTTCTATTCATAAAGAATGGAAAATCTTAACAGTGCCTTAAGGGGTCCTGACTAGAATTTACTATTCCAGTTGTTCTAGCAAGGACCTGACTACCGCCCTAATGAACATAGGGACAAATGGGGCGATTTCTACATGGGTGGTTAGAAATTTGGCCCCGGTTAGAAATGAAATGTCCTACCCGATTTCATACCATATGGGTCGCCTGGTTTAGCCCCGATCAGCGCCACACCAACATTTCTGCTCGAAATAATAATTTCGAGTTGAAGAATTTCCTTTTAACATCGAAAAAACGGATCTTTTATATTTCAAGTGGGTCGTTTTATTCTCAATTCATGTCACTTGGATCTTCCTTTTTACAAAATCATCAATTCGTGAAGGATCGTGTCACGAAGACACTGTCAAGGGGTAATGGAACTGCGCCTTGCAAGTATGTTCCTCAAGTGCGAGCCCTTTTAAGATCCACTGCTGCCTAGTCATGCGTGACGAAATTCGTTATAGCGTGTAACACGGAATGCTCCATGACTTCCAGTACTTACATGCTTACTCTTTTTTCACAAGTTTTTAACTTGAAGAAAAAAACCAGTGGTACTAAAATAGATAAGAGATTTTATTTTTTTTTTGTAAAGAACCCTTCAGAGTTCATTTCGAAGTTTTTAATTTCTGATACTAGTGACTTTAGATTGAAGCTTTAATATTAAATGATTTTTAAAAAAATTATGGAGACCCTTTATCAATACTTTTATACAAAATAAGGTCGTGTTGACAGTGATTACAAATCGTTTATTGGTCGGTTCTCGTGACTTCCTCCTGGGGACTACCGAGACATGCAAATTCCAGAGATGCGGATATCGAGATACAACTCGTGAGAACACGTTAGAACGAGCTGAACAAGTCGAAGGATCACGAAGATTTATGCTCCTCTGAAGAAACTTCTCGTTAAAAAATATAAGTTATATTATATAGTAAAAATTTACTCAGCATTGCCCAAGCAGTAGCAAAATTTCATAAATTAGATTCAAAACATCATTTTCATTTAGTATATAATTTGGATAGCTCCACTTCACTGTCCATTTTTTACATGCCAACTATTTATTTTTTACACATACCAATCATTCAAAGAATGCGATCAGAGTTTCGTAGATGGAACTTTTTGAGCGAGTGCCATGATTTAAAGACCAGGGAAGGTTTAAAGAATTGTAGAATATTTTATAGGTGATACTTAGGAAGATGAAGACAAAATAGAAAATGTGGCCCTGTCGGTGCATTAAGGTAATTACAGAGGCCTCAAAATAGCCTTATAACTATATACCTTTTCGGGAGCGCTCGTTTTTCGACTTCATACCTTGTACAAAGTAGTATACGGAACACGTTCCTGACACGCGTCTCTATAATCAAACCACCTACTCAAGCATCAGGTTGGTCCATACTTCAGAAATATTTCTTGCATGCCCCTAAGTGGTCCTGACTCTGCAAGAATTTCATTTTTGTGCTTCCGAAACACACCGCTAGTTTTTTTTCTTGCACCTTTCCTTCTTCATTCTTTAATCTTGGGTTGCTCTTTCCTTGTCTTGATTATCGATCAGATTATCGTAAATATCGATTTCCAAACTGTTTGGATCTCCAGATAGAATATTAGGTAATATCTTAAACGCTATACTGGCAAATGATGGCTTTTATATATATTTATATTGTATATATATTTGCTAAAACGAATTTTTGAAATCTGAGACTTTTATAAGTTTCGAAAAAACGATAAAAACCAAAATTGAAAGAAATTTTGCTGTACCCCCGGTCTGGACCAGGTCGGGGAACTCTACACTGGCTCCGATCGGAAATTGCACAGAAAAAAGAAAATGGCTGAATTTACCGTTTAAAATATAGTATGAACGCATTTTTCCAGAAATTTAGTAAATTTTACTATTTAAAATTGTAATTTTTGCGAAGAAAATTGCAAACTCTGTTTTTTCATTGCAAAAGTTACTAAATTCCAGGAAAACTGCGTTCAGAGCGCATGTTAACTACCCGCGGGTAGAAATTTTGCTGTGGCCCCTGTCGGGCCCAGATCAGATGATTTCAGACCGGTGATGAAACGCAGAACCCGACCGGGCCCAGACCTGGCTCGATCGTGCTAGGTCTGTGCCCGGTCAGGTTCTGCGTTCCATCACCGGTCTGGGCCAAGTTTGGGAATTTCTACCCGGGTATTTTAAATGGTAAATTCAGCCATTTTATTTTTTCCGTGTGGGTTTTCAGATCTACATGTTTCATCTTTCGACCTGGGCCAGGTTTGGAAATTTCTACACAGAAATAATTAGAATTTAATTAATAAATTACTACCTATTATAATAAAAATTGAGAATAATTTGGTTCAATTCACAAAAATTTCTTGGAAGATCCAATCTATCCAACCAAAGATTTTTAAGTCAACAGGAAGATAAAAGCAGAATAAAAATTTCTGGAAACTCCGGTATCAGACAAAAATCTATGAGTTAAATTTTTATGTGAAATCGTCCCATTTTTGCGTCCTTCAATCCTGGGCTAAACTGCCCCAGGATGTAATAGCTGAAGGAAAACAAAGGGAAAGTTATCATCGCTGCAAATTTGTCTTTCTAGTTTTGGTTGAAAAACAGAAAAAACTGTTATCTGCATAAAATTCCCAAGGGAGAAAATCTTTCGCTCTCTTTATTTTTCTGGATGTTGTATTCTGTTTTTTTTTCTTCCCTTATTCGTGCAGCCCTTCCTTGTTTCTCGGTTTGCACTTTTCAGCAGTTATGTATATAGCTTCCGGCAAACCATCTTATATTTTTCCAGAGGTTTCTTTATTCGAGACTCTTATCTTCGGTTTGCCGGTCAAGAAAAAGAAACTGCTATTCATATACATATATAGGATCCAAAAAAAAATTTATAGAGAATATAATGTTTTAACACAAAATCTTACAAAGTGGATCGTTTGATAAAAAATTAAAAACGTTTTATAATGTAATTTTTTATTAACATCCACGTAGAAATGTGTCTGTGGCCCCGACTGGGCCCAAATCGGGATGTACCAAAGTTTCCTTTTTTTATCCACCCTGATTAGAGAAGAAATTCGTCATAAAATTGCAAATTGAAGAAATGAGACACCTACCCCCTCAGAGAGGCAAATCGTGAAAAGAGATGCGAACACAGGGAGAGAAAGAGAGACAAGGAGAGAACGATAGTATAGGAAACTGTGAGGGGGGTGGGGGTGAACAAGAGCTGTAAAAATGAATCGATAGGCGGAGTTTTTCGTGACGCACCGCGAGGAGGCGCTGAGAGTGGGGAGAGCAATAGGCGGAGTCAGACTGATTTAGGGCCGCCATTTTGTGACAATGGACGAGAGGGGGTATGCCTATCTGATTGGCTGATCTACGGACTTCTCTCGTCCTGGACAAGCTTCTACAGATTGTTCGGTTGTACTCTGACGGTACTCTCCAGCCACCCGGCAACTCGCGGCAACGCCGCTACCCCACCCCACTCTATTACGTTCACCCCCCCCAACCCCATCAACCCCCACTCTTTCGGCTTACCCCCCACTCAAATCTTTACCCTTCTCCGTATTCCACTTGACGATTTTACGTACTCCACACATTCGTCCCAACATCCGCGGATGATTCTTAAGTCGTAGCTAAGAACAATTGTGGGGGGGGGGGGTATTTTCTATTTGAAGGAGATTTTCTTTATCTTGATGCAAAATGAATATCTATTGTTCATATTTTAAAGGGGTGAGGGCATATTATTAATGGTGTAATTTTGCATAATAATTATACCATAGATTGAAAAAATGCAATCTAAAATAAAGAAATTAGGGGCATGCGATACTTAGCCATAAGAGCAATTTAGTTTCGCCAACTTTAAATTTGCAATAAAAAATATGTTTTACTAAATAGTGGGCTGCTTAGCTCTGTATGAAACGGAGGTAAATGACTATAGTTATAGCGAATAATATATTTATTATAGCGAGCATAAAGTTGCCGAAACTTAATTTGCTTTCTGCTGTTTTATGGTATATAACATATATATATACCGATAAAGACATGAAATTATCTAAACTGAATATATGAAATTCTCTACGTGATTTTACATTGAAGAAACAAGTTTCTTTAATGGTGCTGTCTAAAGAATTAATTAAGCTCTCTAAAATTATATAAATTAAAATTATAAAATTATAATTATATATAAATTAAATTATAAATTAAAAACTATGAATACAAAAGAACAAATAACAAATTGGCCTTAACAAATAGTCAAGGCTAATTCTAGAGAAATGTAATGAGTTATATTGTAGAATATAGTGTAATTTATAAACTGGTTACTTTGGAGTATACATTCGAGTGTTTCGTTGACGTGAGATGAATGAAAATGAGGGGGAGGTAGTAAATTGTAGTAGACCAGTGAAAGACCTTTCCTATTTCGTGTCACGACCTACGACAACCTGTAACTCAAGCGGAGGGTTACGTCCTCGCCGCATCTCGGTCAGATTTCAGACTTCAGATTTCGAGAGGCGTATCTTAATCGACGTATCTCATCTAGATAGCCGCGCTATCAAGATTAACTCTCTACACGGGCATATATAGGCATATATCTCGAGTGTAATCTTCTCGCGAGAGGCACGTGGCACGAGGTTCTCGTTTCCCGATCTGATCTAAATTCGGGACCGTCGAAATGTTGCGAGACATCTCATTCATGCGATATAATACCCGCAGTCTCTTCTCATTCACCTGATTCAGTCTCTTTATTTTTTACACACCTCTTTTCAATTTTGGGCCCAATTCCCAAAAATGGCACGTGGGTGCTTTTTATTACAGTCAGGTCAGATTAAATATTGGAACCAAAATATTATTTATTGGACAATGCTTTCTCAAATATCGGCGGAAAAAAGAAATGGGTATTTAAATTTCAGTTATTATTTTTTATTATATTTAATTTTTAGTTATTAATTATACTTTACTATTTGCTTCATGTAAATAAATTCATTTTAAACTTTAAATCATTTTTGAATCAGTCAATAGTTTTAATAGCTTATATATCGTGTATTACTACCCGAGTAGAAATTTTGCTGTGGCCCCGATCGGGCCCAGATCGGGGTATCTGGCCCCGATCGGGTCCAGGTCGGGGGATTTCAGACGGGGGATGAAACACACGGCCCGACCAGGCCCAGACCTGGCCAAACCTGGCCGGATCGGGGCCCGATCAGCCAGGCGTTTCATCACCGATCTGGGCCAGGTTTGGAAATTTCTACACAGGTATATGAAAAAGAGAAAGATAGAAAAAGAAACTTCGGATTCTTTTATGGCGTTGTATTGATGAATTTCAGAAATTCATTATTTAAATAATTTGTTTGTATGCCTCCACAATGTAAATACATAATTTATTAGTTTTCTAATTTTTGATTTCAATTTTTTTTTGTATCTAATTTAAAATCTTAAAATTACCATAGAATGAAGAAAAATTTTTGCTCTCTAAACTTGAATCAGTGAAATTTCACTGATTCCCAGTCGAATTCCACTGATTTTCAGTGACTCTTTTCTCACGATTTTAATTAGTGAAAAATCTACTGGAAATCAGTGAAAAGTCACTGAAATTTTCAGTAGTTTAATGACGATTACTGAAAATTTCAGTGACTTTTCACTGATTCTCAGTGAATTTTCACTGAATGAAATCTTGGAAAAATAGTCACTAAAAATCAGTCAACTTTCACTGATTCAATTTTAGAGAAAAAAGAAAATGTTACAATTAATGGTTGTTGTATATCATAAACATAGACTTTTTTTCTGTGTTATAATTTTATTACTCTATTCTTAATGAAATTATATGAATTGAATTAATTAATAAGTATCTACATTTCCTAGAATTTCTTTTGAGATCGAAAGTGGTTTGAGTATATTATATATATGAGGATGAAAGTATATTATATATATATATATATATATACCCGGGTAGAAATTCCCAAACCTGGCCCAGACCGGTGATAGAACGCGGAACCTGACCGGACCCAGACCTGGCCCGATCGGGCCCAGATCTAGCACGATCGAGCCAGGTCTGGGCCCGGTCGGGTTCCGCGTTCCATCACCGGTCTGAAATCATCCGATCTGGGCCCGACAGGGGCCACAGCAAAATTTCTACTCGGGTATATATATATATATATATGAATCATGCCGTCGGAATAATTTAAGCTTAAATCTTTGTTGGTAGTCATTACAGGGACTATTTGGCAGAGAAACATGGGATATTTGCCAATTGTCGCATTAAATTTACATGGGTACATATTGAATTTTGCATTCCCTGTACGAGGCTCGCAATTCAACCACTTATTACGTAAATTATGATAGAGAACGAATGATCTGTAACCAACGGATGCCAGATTCGTTCAGCGTCACTGAATCTTGCTCAAAATTAACTGCACCTCATAAACGATCATTTTTGTCTTTTGTGATTTTGTCTGGCGAAAGGAAAAGTTTCATTGTTTATATTTTTTCACTGTAACACATATACAGTTAAATGATTAGTATACATGACACATTAAGATTTTTAATTATTTGTATAGCTTATGGATTTACCTGTGTAGAAATTTTGAGACTTTCTACTTCAAATCGTCCCAAATGCATAACTATATACGTATATAATTAAAAAAATATATATATCGCGGGGACCTGATTAGGACCACAGCAGGGCTCTTTCTTTAATAGGGCTGTGGAAGGGCGATTCCCACTAGGCCCCTACTAGAACTAGTAATCGGGGCCTAACTGACAAAAGCGTTATGATCTTGCTGGGGCCCCGACTAGTTTTACCCATCAGGGCCCGACTAAAAAAAGGGAAAACTAGTAAGGCCCCCACTAGACCCCTATCGAAATTTCTACACGGGATCCTGACTCCTCAGGTCATTTGTCCCTTCAGGTCATTTGGCACCTGTCATTTGGTACCAGTCATTGATACCTTCAACAAAAAAAAAATTTTTTTCGAAATTTTACGAATCAGAGGACGTCGTTATAGCTTGTTTTTGTTCCGCGAGCATAAACTCGTTTTTTCGCGGTGTTGACAGAAGTAGCGAGAAGGTACAGTAAGTTGGGTTAGGTAAACCTCTCTCTCAGGAGGGGGAAAGCGTGGGTAGGGGGTGGGATGAGTTAACGCCTGTTCGGAGGTGGACCCCCATTTCGTAGGCGTTTCTGCAGAGCCCCGATTCTGCCCGATTTTCAACGGAAATACACGACTCATGGTGAACGTGGGGGCTTCACAGGTTTATTATTTCGTGCGCTTTAGTTCCGCGCCGGGTGCCACGATAGTTGCATCGGTGATTCGTGCGCGCGCGTTTTTCAAATATTCCCTCTACATTCGCTCGTTTTACGCGCGAATTTCAACTCGCAGTTGAAATTTTATGAAATATCAGTTCGAAAGTCAGGAATTAGTTCAGGAACCTTGGAATTAGTTCGTCTGTTTTGGAGTTATTTCGAACGCCTGGGAATCTGTTTGAAAGTTAGGAAACTTTCAGAAATCTGGAAACCATTTTAGAAAACAAGGAAATCAGCTCGAACAGTCAGGAAATCAGTTCGAAAATCTGGAAAAGAGTTTCAAATCTGGAAATCGAATTATCTTTGGACCTACTGAAGCCAAATACATCAGAGAAGCCCGCCGGGACAACTTGAAAACGACAATGTGCTGTGTGTGTGTACAGTGCAGTGTCTTGGTGATAACTTAGTGATAACGCGCGTCACCTAAAAACTAGTCGCTATCGTCTTTATCGTTGGATTGACACTTGAGATAAGGTAAGATACTGTGTATCTCGAGTCGTTTGAGCAGAGTGGTTGTGTACAATAGTGTTATATGAGAAGTTCTGGACCTTCTCTGTTTTTTCGTTTATGGGAGTTCAAGGATCAGTGATAGCCAGTGATAAGCCAGTAGATTTGGAAATTGAGTTCCCGATTTTGAAAGATCGGTGAGATAGGCTGATATAAGTTCCTAGTGAAGGTGTGTGTTGAATGGAAACCGAGATGGAAACATTTGAAATCGAAAGATCTCTCTTTATCAAATATCCAAGAATTATCGTTCCTTCTAAATTGCAACATCTAATTCGTTTGTTGATATAAATTAGTTTGTTAGAATTTAGTGATGTTTTAGAAGAGGAAAGTATCCTATATAGATAGCAGACGTTCTCCATAAAAATTTCTCTTTAAATTATTAAAGAAGTCAGTTCTGAAAATGGACAAAGGTCTCTTTGGTTTGAGTCTTTTAATTAATAAATATTTTTAAGGAGATATTTTGTGAAAGTGGAAAGACAAGATTTATGAAATGACTGAAGCCCGGAAAACTTACGCAAAGAACAGGATGAAACGTGACGTTGAACGAAACTCGTTTGAGTAGTTTTTGCCATTTGTCAGCCTTCATTGTAGTAGTAAACTAGTAGAACAAAACATAAGGAAAAGCTTACATATGTCAGGAATTAAGATATACATAACTGGAAACTATTTCAACATCAGGAGTTAAAAACATTCAACAATTTTAAGGCTGTAATAATTGATAAAATCCTCGTGAAAAAGTTTCAAAAAACCATTAACGTAATTATTGCGAAACAAAACAAGCTTAATTGAATTAACTATAAGATAGAGCTTTAAAAATTAACAAGTGTTAATTGTCGGCAATATTAAAAGGTACTTAAGCACTTTGGATAGTGTTATAACTTCTTTTAATGATCAGATCAAAATTTTAACTTATCAGATTCGAAGACTTGTACATTTGTTATTGATTATCATCAAAAAGTAATAAAAGATCAATCATGGGAGAATTTACATTCAAACTCGAGAGAATCAATCAGTTTTTGAAATAGGCTTAAATGTCATGAGAAAATCGAAGAGTTTCAAAAATTAACTTCATTAATATCTATTTTAATTTATATCTAACAAATATTTTTAGAACCTCAACATACATTTTATGTCAGTTTTTTAAATATAGATAGAAGATAAAAGATAATAGATGAAGATAGCTGCTATGTATACCTAAAATGTCGTGAAACTTTCTGCAAGACATCAAAACAGAATAGGGTCGTTAAAAATCAATTAGTCAATGGTGTCCTACCTAAATAATCCTTCTCTACCTAACATAAACTGGAAAAGTAAACAGCAATCATTCGTGCAATTCTTCGACTGGAAAAAGCTTTCTCTAAATTGCAAATAAAATAATTGAAATTGCAACACAGTTACATTTTAGATTCTTTTATTGATTTTTATTCTAAAATTATATAAAATTTATTTTATTTCCTATGTAAAATAAAGGAAAATATTTCTATGTAAATAGCTTTTCATTTGATAAAAAAAACATTTTCACGTAAATATATAATGCGTATAGCAGAAATATTACTGTCGAGAAAATTATATGGAATAGTAAAAACTACAATTTTAAAATTCTTTTGCAAAAAGTATATAATTTAAGAAAGTTAAGCTATATTATTGATGTGAATTCTTCCATAAACTAATGTAATTGCTGCTAGTTAATATAAAATATTAGATAAAATGTAAATATTTGTGTTTAAAGATTGAATGGTGCTGTGTGATATTCTAACTTTCTGATAGGCGCACAGGGAAGGCTCATTCCGTCGGTACAAGATAAGCTGTTATTCAATCCGAAGATTGTTTTGGTTTCTCGGGATTAAACTCATGTAGCCAAATTGTTTTTAGTAGAGAATTTATTTCAAATTAGTATAATTGAATATTTATACTTTTTTAAATACCTTCTGTAAAAGTTAAAGAGATATAAGTTATATATTTTTTAACTGATTGAGCATGCAGTTTAATAATATTAGCTGATTTAATTAACCATCCACGGAAAAAAAGGTATGGTTGGGTCAACCATATATATTGATAAATATGCGGCGCATCCATATTCTATGGTTGCTGCAACCATATAATATGGATGCGCCATACTTATCAATATATATGGTTGACCCAATCATTCCTTTCTTTCCGTGTCTCTTTATCATTTTCCGTATTAGGATTTTATATATATTTATTTAATTTTGTTTATGATGTTTGGAAAGTGTTAGTAGAGTTTCAAGATCTAACCATCAGTCTTTAAGATCAATTTGATAGAAACTTACGATTGCATATACATTGAACTGATAGCATTTTACTATATTCTGCAACATTATGAAGCTGTCATTTTGGAAATAATTTCGTTCTTGGTAAATATCACAACTTCACCGAAAAAAATATTTTCTTCGTTTAAGAGGAATCCTCTTATTCTGATGCAATTTTTCCTCTACAATATGGTATATATATAAAGTTTTTCTCTTAATTTTAGAGGATTCTTCTCTTCTAGAAAGGATTCCTCTTAAATGAAGAGGAATTCCTTTTAAATGGAGAGGAATCCTCTTAAAATAAAAGGAAAATCCTGTCAATATTAAAGGATTCTATAAAAGGAATTTTCCTCTTAAACGAATATTTTTTTCGGTGTTAAAATTATAAATTTACTTGTGTTCCAAGGACTCCGATTCTCAACGGCACTTCCGGTGTCAATATTTAAGGTTTTGGTGGAACATAACTCCTTTCCTCTTATCAAAAGCAAATCTCCGGATATTTCTGTCGGCGGGAAAAATTACAAAAAGCGGAACACGTCTATCTGTGAGGCACCGGGAAAAACAATAAACCGCGAGCGCCGGACTGAACTGGGGTTGTTGCATTCAGCGATAGGGAACCCAGAGCATATTGCCGGTCTATACCAGGCTATAATTGGTGATTTGCAAGTATAATCTCGTGGCAGTTTGTGTTTTCATTTATTAGCCGCGAATTGCCTCCGCTTATTAGCGCAGCGACGCATTTAAAATAACTCGACAACGCTCAAGTATATGGTATATGGTATATGGTGTGTACGACGGTTCATACGACGAAGACGTGAATTGTCGATTACAAGTGTGTTTGTGCGGGAGTCTTTTGTTCTAGTCGAGATATCGCTTTGATAAATATGCCATGGAACCTAGACTATAAAAGAAACTTCCAAAGATCAACCGTTGCTGAGAAATTTCGAAGAGACGATCCCTGAACCGTGAGAATTTTCTTTTTTTATTGATGCTTGCAGAAAGCTGAGATTTTCTCGCACTTTGCTGCTATTAATGGCAGAAATAGATTGCCCGTGAAGTTCCAAACGGAAGTTGTAAAATTTACCTTTGAGCCGTAATCGGCCTGTCGAGTTTCTCGGTTTCAGGTTCATGTTTATTCAATTTTAATCATTATGTTTATGCTCTCGATATTTTTACATTTTTTTGCTCCTTTTGTATGCGTAATGTATGCATAGAAATTATAGTTACTCTTAGAAGAAAAGAATATATGAAGTCTCTTTTTTATGCATCTTCAAGTTCTTGAAATTTTTTCTTCTTGGAGGGTATATTTTTTAAATAAAAAGTTGCTTAGAGAAGTTTGTTTAGGAATAACAGTTGTTGAGTTAGATTTGGTTTTGAATTCATTATTTAGGGAATCTGAACAGATATTGGAGTCTCTGAACTTTTATAAAATTACTTGAAATCTTGCCGTCGGATCGCGAAAAATTGTAGTTCCAAATGATTCAGTTGATATTTCAAAAAGTATTTCTTCCTCTTTATATTTTTTGCTTTTATTTAGTGGTGTATTCGAGATAGTTCCAGACAAATTCGAAATCTCGAGTCATATATATCTTTTGTCGATAATAAATGCCTCCTCTGTTTTTTTAATGATCTTAAATTCCAACATTCTCAAGATGAATCATGAAAGAAAGGTGTTAGGGAATTGATGGTGTTTAAGGTGCCGTTGAATTCATAAGTGTGATTATGCAGTGCTATAGGTGTAATAACTATAATGCGCGAGAGTGGCACGACTTTCTTGTGGCGGGGGTTGGAAAGTCGACTGTTATTATTGTTCAGGAACGTATCAATAGTGTCCTCATATATTATTAGCAGAAGAACTAAATTAGTGTAGATACTTGTCAAATTACATTGGAAAGAAATAGTAGCAAGTTTCGGTAGCAGCTTCAAAATATATCAAATTTCCGCTTCATAGGCATGATTGTTTTGTTCAGCCCTGTTTTTATCAGGCGTCGCAACTGTTGGACTCCAAGGAAAATATTAGATTATCAAATTTTGATAAGACATTCCCTCGGGTTCCTGTCGCTTCTCTAAAATTCTAGATATCAGGGAAAGGACCTAAAGAGTTATTACATTTCAATGGGAAGTATAGATTTATATTATTGTTTCACTCACAATAAGTCAGACTTGATCAGGAACTTTTAAACTTTTCATTTATCAATTATTGCCTTGTTTGCCATTCATACAAGGAAAAATGCTCTTGAAGTTTAATCTGATTGTCTGTTATTTTATACTTGCATAAAAATATGACCTATTTCCTTTTTCTTGGTATCGAATATTACCTTATCATTTTTGTAAAAAAGTTACGTGAAGAAAGTCAAGGAACAGCGATTATCACTTTGATTAAAGGTCACTTATTGCCTCAAATATATTTTAAAATTTTTATGTCATAAAATTCTTATCAAAGGTTCCTTGTCATGATTACTCATGAACTTCTGAATGTTATAGATAAATCAAGTCCACATAGTTGAGTATAAAATCAGACCTTAAAAATGATGTTAAAGATACAAGGTAATATGAAAAAAAATATTCGCTGAATGTCTTATCCATCTGTGCTTCCGGCGAGACTTTCTTAATTCGGGAACAATTTCGGCATTTTGTTGATAAGTACATGATTTAACAATTTTTTTGGTAAGGAAGACGGGGGTTTTAGACTGATGATATAATTTGATCGATGAACTGCCTTGACGATTGGCATCAATTTCTGTAGATAGCCAAATGTGTACTTTAGGATTAATTACGTTTCCAGTGGATAATTTCGATATCTCCTTGATAAAGAGTTAAAATAAAGCAAGGTGTTTAAAAGGTCTCTTCTTTGCTATAAACATCCTGAAGCACCCGGTTGGACATCCTTCTAATAGAAATTAGTTCACTATCGGAATAAATTAGCCAAGCGATAAACGGCTCTGTAATTTGCTACTGGTGTCTTTCTGATAAGTCGAATAATGTTTACTATTCATTAACGTAATTCCTAACATATATCTATGGAGACAACCTTATCAATAATACCTTTCTCTTTCTACAAAATAAATTATAACTCTGAGTATATAATAAGAATTCACAGCTACGTGATTTTTGAATTTAGATTTTCCTGCAGTAATCGAAGGTCTTTCATCACTTCTTTAATTAAATGTATATGATCACGTTCTGTCGAATTTCTCGTCTCAATCTTATCGGTATTATCGGTTTTCGGTTGTATTATCTTATCGATCATTGCTTTCAAGTGTTCTATTTGCTGCCCGAATTTAGTATACTTAATACTTTTTTAGGTTTCAAAAATATTCCCAAGGTGAATAATTTATATTATATATTTAGGATTTTTAACTAGTAAAGTTTTAGTTTATTAATTCTTTTTTGGCAGAGAGTTTTATGGTTACCAGAAAATTCTAATATATAAAGAGTATCTGTATTCAGATGTATTACATTTAATAAATAACTTTTGAAAAACTATATACATCTTGTAAAATAAAGGCAAAAATTTAACGCATTTTTTTGTCATTTTATTTTGTACTGATCAAAATACGTTTGATAACGACTGTTATCGATGACCTTGTTTGATCACGAGTTTGTTGATAAATATTTTCGGTATCACTTGCACAAAATCGCTTGCTTTCAGTATTCTTCTACTAATGTGAAGATCAAGTCGCAATCATAAAAGATCGTGTTTCGATTGGGTTTTTATCGCAGTATATCTTCATTGTAAGTTTTTATTCTTATTGCTTCATACTTCATATAATTTCCGAATTAAAAATGTTTCTTCTCATAATCTTATAATTTGTATATTTTTCTGCAAATTGAATTCAGGATGAGTCAAGGTTATATATATATTTATCATCGTTCTGCTTCATAAGTTCTCAACCTAAAAATACTCTTCAAAATAAAATTTCCATTTCGAGAATAAAGGACGAATATAAAAGCGAAGTGTTTACAGAAACAAAGTAGTGTAATGAACCCCGTGACTTAACACCATGTCAAAAGTAATATCCTGTGTAATTGGTACATTGCGGTGTAATATCTTCCGGGTATAAAAGACTCGCTCCTTGGAAATTCGATCCGGCCATTTAGCCTTAAGTCTTTCTATCGATACCGATGGCATCTGATCTTGCGCAGGAGGTCTTAATTTCATGTAAGCCGATTTACGTTACTCAAGTATATAAAAATAAAATTCCTGTTCCTCCAGTTTCTTTAAAATGGTCGCAACCCGTTTGCGACATCTTCCAAGAAACTCGTCCAGCAGTTTGAAATCAAAATTCTCAACGAAAATCATCATATCATCAATTTCTCGATCAATTTGCTACTCGGTTACCCTTCTTGCGGTTTACGGTCAGCCAGATAATTTATAATATAATGCCACAACATGATTTCTCACTTAGGATCAATATATATAAACACAAATTTAGACGACACGCAACTCTGCATGACCACAAATTGCATCTACTCAGACACGACTCTGCTCCCACGCCAAGACTCAATTGGAATCCAATCTTCCAATACTCTCGAAATACTAATAGAATATTTCTTTTCTTGTTTCAGAGTGAATAGCGGAAGTCCCGGGAATTCCTGGCAATCCAGGATAATTAATAGAGAACTTATGTCACTCCGTCGAGAAGTGAAGTTGAGGCACAAAGTGGGGCGCCACTTTAAGTGATCCTAATTTCGCCTCTATCTTTCTTCCTCTTTCTTTCTCTTTTGCTTTTTCTATCTTTATTTCTCAACCTTCGAATTTTTCTCGTTAATCGCGAAAAATTCACGCTTCTTCATCAAGTGGTAAATTAGAAGGCCTCAAAAATTCTCGACATAATCATGGACATGAGCAGCGAATCGAGCGCGGCGAGGTGGTACGCGCCGCCGAGAAGCCTCGAGCCCCCGTCGGGGGCTGGGGGGCCAACCGGGGTCACTGAGGTCGTCGGCAACCCCGATTACAGGGGTTACTATGGCCACGCCGGACCAACGACCCATCACCCCGCAGCAGCCGCCCACTATGCGCACAGTAAGTCACTCTTTTTATTTTATCTTTTCACATCATCGTCTTTCTTTCTTGCCTCATTTCCAGCTCTATGTTTGCCATCAAGATCAAGCTTTTCGCGACTAACCTACCCCTTGGCGCTCTGTCAACAGTCCACGATTAATTTTAAGTAGCGTCGCCGTCGCTAGTATCAAAGCCGATTTTTGAAAAGACCTAATTAAATTTTAGAATCACTGTTTTTTGCTCTGGGTACATTACTATATAGTATTGACCATTTCCATCATTTATAAAAAATTTATCATTTATTTATCTTGGAAGAAACATCTGAGAGTTCCCAAACTTTGAGACTCAAAGTTACTTCAAGATTTGTTGTGAGAAGACTCGGTACCATAAACTAGAATCTTAAAGACTGGACTAAACAGAAATCCAAGTTGTTTTCAAGGTCGCGAGGTGATTCTTTTTGGTCTTTATATAGCGCTCCATAATATGCAAATGCAAATCGGAGCACGAATGTTATCGACCGGTCGAGTTCCTCCGTAATGGCGGAACAACGAAATTCGTTCTGTATCGCAGTGGTGGTCAACCCTGCATGCGTGTTCGGAATACATATTTAGAGTACATACGTCCTTGAGATCCGAGTATATCCACTTGGTCATACGTAATGCACGACACGCAATCCGGCGCGGGTACTTGGGCACTCGCGTGCCGAGATTTTGTTCTCTTGTTCTCTTGTTCTCTTTTAAAAACGCTCTGCTCACTTCGAAGGACTCCTTCTCAACCCGCCGGGTGACTTTCCGTTTCAGCACGACCTTTGACATTCACTTTATGGACAAAGAAATAATGCCAGGTCCAACTTGTGAGCAACGAATTGCGAGAGGACAATCCTGTATCCTCAAGACAAATTGGACGTAATAATTTGCTTGCGATGATCAAGTCCTATTTATGCTTGCATTTGATGATTTGATTGCTTGATTTGAACTTGTTCTATTGCTTTTCTGAGTTGCTGTAATTGTTTCTGCTCTCTAAACTTGAATTAGTGAAAAGAGGATCACTAATTTACTTTAG